>VXBZ01009107.1:381394-405741 GCA_013399135.1 Heliornis fulica
CCCCCCCCAGCCTCCCTGCCCTGAGGGACCCTCTGTGATTAGAGCTGTCAGACATCTGTGGGTGGTCACCTGGAGTCACCGATCAGGAGGGATATCAGGAGAGAAGGTCCCAGCTTTCTGGAGGGGGTTTTTGCACTTGGGAGTCAGGCTGGAGGCTCACTGCCATCATGTAACCCACATGTGCCTTTCCTCATCTGGACTGTGCCAGATGTGTGCCTCCTGATGTGAAGAAGCGGGGTTTCACTGCAGTACAAAGAGAAGGTCTATTAAACACCCATCTTACAAGATGTCTAATAAGCTTACTTAGACGATATAAGTAAATGGATTTCCAAATTCCCAGCTAATCTGAGACAAGGACCAATAGCTAAAATGTTGAGACCTTCATAAATCACTTCTGTTTAACACTGATTTCTGATATGTTGTCAATTTAAGCTTTAAAATCTGCAAATTATTGCAGCCAGGTCACTTTAGGAATAAATGCAAGGAAATATCTTTGGAGAGCAGCTCCTTTTTCTAATAAAGGAACACTTGCCTAGATTTTATTTTTTCTGAATGCAGGGAATTTTTCATGCTGAGCAAATTAACCCAAGAAGAGACAGTCCGAAGACAGGCCAAGTCCATTAGGAATGACACCATAAAAACATGCTACCAAAATGAACCCAGAGAAATATCTTCTTACTGGGGATTATCAGTATTTCATAAAATGCTTTTAAATCCAACATGCTTTTAGGACAACTTTTTACTTTCATAGAAACAAAAAACATTGCATTCTGCTGAAGAGCACATAAGTAAATAAATAAAAATAATTTGATAATTAAATCATGCTATCTTCACAGTGCTACATTATCCTGCTTTTATCAGATTAAGACTCTTTTTTCTCCTAACTAATCAGATGGAGGGCTTAAGACCTGCATATGCCAGTAAAACACAAAAGAGCCAGAGGGAGAAAAGCCAGTTTGATAGGACATATGGGCTGGGTGACATGCAGTGCCTTATTGTGGCTGGGCAGAAGAACGACAACTTTGTCATGAAAATGTATTGGCAGAAATCTACCAGCAAGGGCACTTTGACAGCCCACAAGATCTGCTCTTCCTGCCCCCAGCTTTCCAGGAGACAGGTCTTGCAGGAGGTTTTTTGTGAAGGCACAAGCAGGTAACACAGATCACAAACTTCATGATGAATTGTCACAACTTGGAGTAGCTATGGTATATTCTGTCTATGAGAGTGCTCCCAGTCATGGCCATATATGTTAGAGACTGCTGCATCAATTTAATGAATGCCTTTCCCAATCCCTAACAATTTCAAGCATTTCTGTGATGGGCACCTATTGAAATGCACTTGCTAAAACCTCTGTTCAACTCCCCCATCAGTGGTACCTTTTCTCTTGTGTAGGGTGTGCAGTGCTCAGTGCAGTTCTGTGCCCCAGGAAAACCAACAGCAGCTCTGCAAGTAGCATATGTATTCAAAGAAACTGCTACAGGCAGTTTCTGAATCACAGAGGATCAATATTAATTACATTTCATTACATTGACAGTGTACTGGGGGCAAAAAAAAAAAAAACCCAAAAAAAAAAGAAAAAACTAACTAAAAATAGCTTTATTTCCCCTGTTTATGTTCTTCCTCTTTCTCAGTCTTCTCATTCCATTCCTCTTCTTTAAACTCCAGCCATATATATGGAGCTGAATGGTGCCCCAAACCACGTTAAAAAAAAAATTGACTTTATGCATCTTTTGGAAGTCTTTGATCGTTCACTGAGTCAGGATCTGACCTCCCCACATCCCTGGAGCAAAGACACCCAGGAACTGATTCATTAGCAGGTATATATCTGACTGTCCATTTTGTCCATCATGCTTTTCAGTCCCTTTCACCTCTGACAAGGTGCTTTATCATGTGTCCTCTTTATCATGAATTTGAAGACCTGCTTTCCCCTTCACCCTCCCTTTGTCCTTTCAATATTTTTCAAGTTTGACCTTGCTGCTCTTGCTCAAGATGATTTTTACTATACACGCATAGACATTCACTGAGAATTGCAGCACTAGCAGTCTTTCACCAATTTCTCTGAGGTTTCTCAAGCACTCAGTCTGAAGATCTGCTTTCAGAAACATAAGAAATACATTGGAGGTGAACTTTTTATTTTTCTCATTTCTTCTGAACTTTTCTTCATATGTAGTTCCTTACTCCTGTGTATCTACAATCTCTTTAAAAACAGCTTCTTTTTTAAGGTCTCAGGCTTTTTAATGAGGTGGGCTGCACTTTAAGGTAGCATTTTTCACCTTCCAGTTTCCAAATCATAATGTAATGCAGTGACTACTACTTCCTTACACAGATCAGAGAGATAGCGTTGCATTTTCATGCTCTTGCATGAGACGTCAATTTCTTTTGAACTATTATTCATAGTACTTGCTTACTCTTCACCTCCATCCTCTTTGACCTGCCCCCTATTCTTCCTTTGGGTTGCTATTTAATCCTTATTTGCACTGTGTCCAATCACTGTCTTCTTTTGGCTCAGCCATTTCATTTCTGCTGGAGAAAGCTGTTTCTGCTGCAGCTATCCCTGAAAGTAGCCCTCCTCCTGCATTACAAGTAGCAGCCTCTTTTAACACCTTAATTAAACTGGAATATTTCTGCTAACAAAACTTAATGTTTCTTCAAGGGGACGTGTTGCATCCCATGCAAGCGATAACATGCTTGAAAAGCTTAATTTAAGAAAGATGAACAAAAATCTTAGATCTCCCTCTCCTCCCTACATCAGAAACAAGAATTTCAGTTGAATTATTCTCAGTTTGCATTCAGAAAAAGAGGATATGGTCCTCAGTGTTCCAGTAGGGCCTGTAGATCACCTGCACACACACCAGGACTCATTTCTTCAGTACTGCAGTGGGAAGTCATTTGAATTTCTAAAGAACCAAGTAAACTCTGCATCGCTGTTTCTCTCCCTCCTTTTTCATACTATTTTTTTTTCATACAATCACAACATGGTTTGAGTTGGAAGGGACTTCAAAGATCACCTAGCTCCAACCCCCCTGCCATGGGCAGGGACACCTTCCACTAGACCAAGTTGCCCAAAGCCCCATCCAACCTGGTCTTGAACACGGCCAGGGAGGGGGCAGCCACAGCTTCTCTGGGCAACCTGTGCCAGGGACTCACCACCCTCACAGGGAAGAATTTTTTCCTTATATCTAATCTAAATCTACTCTCTTTCCATTTAGCCCACTACCCCTTTTTCTATCACTACATTCCCTGATAAACAGCCCATCTCCAGGTCCCTTCAGGTACTGGAAGGCTGCAATAAGGTCTCCCCTGAGCCTTCTCGAGGCTGAACAAGCCAAATTCTCTCAGCCAGTCCTCATGGGAGAGATGGTACAGCGATCCCTGTGGCCCTTGTCTGGACTGTCTCCAACAGCTCCATGTCTTTCTTAGACTGGGAACCCCAGAACTGGATGCAGCACTCCAGGTGGGGGTCTCATGAGAGCAGACTAGAAGGGCAGATTCACCTGCCTTGACCTGCTAGTCATGCTTGTTTTAATGCAGCCTGGGATATGGTTGACTTTCTGCAAGAGTGCACTGACAGCTCATGTTGAGCTCTGTATCAGTCAACATCCAAAGTCCTTCTTCTCAGGGCTGCTCTCAATCTATTCTCTGCCCAGTGTGTAATTGTGCTTGCGTTTACCATGATATATTTTCAGGACCTTGAACTCATTGAACTTCAAGTGGTTCACACAAGCCCACGTTGCAAGCCTGTCAAGGTCCCTCTGGATGACATCCCTTCCCTCCAGCATGTCAACTGCACCACACAGCTTGGTGTCATTGTAAAACTTGCTGAGGGTGCACTCAATCCCACTGGTGTTAAACAGTGCTGATCCCAGTACTTGTCCCTTGTCACTGGACTTGATTTGGATAGCTCTTTGAGTGCAACTGTCCAGCCACTTATTCACCGACTGGTCCATCCACCAAATCCATATCTTTCCAATTTAGAGACAAGGACATCATGTGGGAGAGTGTCAGATGCTTTGCACAGGTCCAGGTAGATTTGCTAACAAATACATCATGTCTTGATGTGACCCATGGGCAGGAGTGGCTTCCCAAACCTTCCATTAACATGGTGGCCACAATAAGCTGTGAGAAAACCTTCAGCAATCAGGAGTCACTGTTTGTGTCAGAAATATTTCCTTAACTCTACAGAGCATTTATTTTGCCTGGGGAAAATTCTGAGCCTTCACCAGTTTTCATTCTATTTGTTTTAAAGGAGAAAATTCTATTTTGATGAAAGGCAGCATCCTGGGCAGTGCAATATGACTCAGAAGCAAACCAATATCCTGTCATATTGGAACAGCACAGCAGCAGGAATTTCCCTCTGCAGCAAGCTGACTGCACCAAGTGAAATGAAAGTCAAGAAAACTAACACTGGACATGGCTACAGTGCAAGAAATCAAAGGAAGTTGTGGGTTACAGGTCTAGAGGTGATTAGCAGACTGTCACTCCCCCCTCACCATGGCTTGGCATAACTGAGTGGCTGCCACCACTGTCATGATTGGCCTCCCCCATAGGTGAGAGAGCAGTAGATTTGATTCTGTGTCTCACAGCAAAATTGGCTTCTAGAACATTACTTCAAGCGCTTATGGTTCTTCATGTAAGTGTATCAATATCTGCACAAATGCCATCACAACTTGAGATCTATTAAAGTCTAAAACTTATGCAAGATTAAGAACTATAGCACTTGAATAGACTAAAGGTAACAAAGAAAGAGCCCAGAATACATTCTGCATAACAACTTAGCAAGTTGTTAATTAAAGGAGTAGAACTTTGGTTATCACCCCTCTGAAATTTTATGGAAGTATCAGGCAAGCTGACAACATATAGAAATGAAAGGACTTTAAAATCTGTAGAACCATGGGATTTTTTCCAGATTATTTTAACTCTTTCACACTATTTTTAACTGCACAGTTGTTTATTCTGTATTACTCCTTTTACTGTACAAAAACATGGTGTATTTTGAACTCGTATACAGAACAGCAGACAAGGGATATGTAAAATGCAAATCAAGGTGTTCAATACCAATAACTCAAGGAAAAATCCTAAACCGAAATTAATTTAAGGCTGCACCTTTAATCTTACACGTTTCTTAAATCTGAGGTCATTCTTCTTTACTAGGCTAAAAATAAGTGATGACATGGCAAGTCTGTATTTCAGAATATTCTCCAGATAGCAACCTTGGCCTGGCCATGAGCCAAACCTACCTCTCTGTGTTTCCTTTCTTTCATTCAGCCTTTAAAAAATACTTTGCTTTTAAGTGTTTAGCCTAGAGCTGCAAAAAGGCAACTTGATACCATACAGTTCTCAGGATATGATGTGATTCATAGGAGATGGACCAAATTTTTAAAACACTTTTCAGTTTGGAGCTTTAACAGCTTCAAATAAAAACTGTGTTCAATCCCAAATAAATATATCACCCTCAAAGATAATTGAGCTGTAAAGCTGGAGAAGCAACTTTTTTAAGAGCACATGCCAAGCCGTATTTTCTTTCTCAATTAGAGGTTAAAAAGGAGCTCTGGTAGAAGCTCAGTGGGAGCTGAGCTATGCTGCCTCAAAGAGAGGCAAGGCAATAACAATCAACCCATGGGCAGTACCCTACCTCTGAAGGGCAGGGACTGTGTGTGTCCTCTAAATTCAAAGGATTCCACTGAATTCAGAAGAAACTAGAAACTTTTCCAACACTGTCCCAAACTACACTATGGACCATTCCAAATATGCTCCTGTCTCACAAGTTGTTGACCACTGGCCTTTGATGTTATCAAACTCCACACTGCTTAAGAGAAACTTTTGGGTCTATAATGGGTAAGACAGAATTTAACATTAACTCTTGATTTCAAATTCCCAACTCTGAAAGTCAAGAACTCAAGACACTGAAACCATATCTCCTTTTTTTTTTTTCCCTACTTCATCAACAAACCTAATACAGGCTAACTCTGCTCCTCAACAAATCTAATATAGGCTAATTCCTCTCCCCACAAACCTCAACTCTTATACCCTTAAAGCATCACAGCTGCTGCAGTCTATTGCTTCAGACCCATGGAGACCAGAAAACATGGACAGAAGAAGCAATGTTGGAGAGAGGAGTTACACAGGTATATGTTATATCCGAATGCAGTCTGACATAGATGGTGAATTGTCTGTGCCTCGGGCTGTGGTGATATCTAGTTATAATTGTAAACTTACTTCTCCAGCTCTTCAAATCCATGCAGTTTCTGGGGGAACACTGGTTTTATTTCATTAATCTAAACTATCTCAACTTTCTGTGAGGGAAAGAATCACAGTCATGGAGTCTTTATCCTTTTTTTTTTATGTCATATATGCTACACATCCCTCTCATCCCTAGCAGCAGTGATAACAAAGTCAGTCTTGCACAGATACCAATTCAGCACCGGGCAGCAGGATGAATCTTAGGTCCAGCCTCTCACTGACCCCCAGCAACAGCGACTTGTAACAACTGCTGGTGAACCTTTACTGGGGAGTGGAGAGCAAATGGGAGAACAAGACAAACTGTTGGAAGGATGCTCGTCATCTGTTCTTCAGAGTTTCTTTGTGGGTATGTATAACTCTTCTCACAATGCTTGCACCATGCATTCTTTTCAGAAAGCTCTGTGGCCAAGGTGCAGAAAAGTTGTGATGAACTTTGATAATGACACGATTCAGTTGAGAAACTGTGAGGCCTCAGCATGGATTTTGGATATACAAGGACCAGCCAGGTTAAAACAAAAAATGCCACAATGAAACTGCTGCAAAGAATTTGCTTTCTTCTGAGATCTTTGTCTCTGAATAACTGCTCATATCGCCTATGCAAGCTTCATAGGTTGTTCATGCTGAGTGAATGTCTGTTTCAAAAAGCAAGATTGTTCTTAAATACTTAATTTTTATGCGCTGCTTGAAGTCCCAAATTGTTATTCAAGGACAGCAAGTATATTTCCAGCAACAAAAACAACTCAGTGGGAAGTGTAAGTATTTTATCCTTGCCTTTGCTGTCTCACAAATGAGACAAGGCTTCTTCTTTTCAAGACACTGCTCTAATTCAGTCTGCCTGCAAACTTTTTGATGCAGTGTCTGTCTTTTAAGTGCTACACAGATCTCAGTGCATCAGGAATTTACATTCAGGGAAGCATTAAAATACAAAATATAATATGGTGCTTTATATGGCTGCAGAGGAAAGGTAGTTTGAGACATCTTCTTGATAATAAAAGCCCAATGCAATAAATTAGGTTTACAGAAGACATTAGTTAAAGTAAAGCATCTTTTGCCTAAGATATGGCATGAATCACAAGCAGAGGCTTGACTCTTCACTTGTCATTAGATGCCCTGTAGTCTTAGTGCATGTTCTTTCTTTCTTGAAACTACAGCACCACTGGTGAACTGCAGTGTGCAGAACGACACAGGGATTGCTTGTTGTCTGACAGCCACCACATGAGTGATTATACAAGCATGGAGATAAGCAGATGTTTTTACCAGTCCAGCCACACTACAGGTTTCCTGCTTGCCTTGATCTTGCACTCTCTATCTTTCTCACAGTTTGATCAAAATGTAGGGGCCATAGCATGAGACGTGGTTTAAAGATGATTTAGAAGCACGTTGAACTCCTACAGTATTTTATCAATGATTTATGTACTTCAGGATGCAGATTAAAAAAAAAAAAAAAAAGAAGAAAATTTAAAGCTTGTGAAAACATTGGTGACACAATCCAATGAAAGTCTTGATCCTTACTTATGCTAATCAGGCTTCACACCCCTCCTGGGAAGCTGAACTCATCAGCAGTTATTTCATGGTAGAATTCCTGAAGCAGCTGGTTTCTCAGCTGATGATCCTGCTCATAGGATCCTGCTCACTTCAGCCAGTCAAATGTGGAACGCCCTATAAAGACACACCTGCTACACAGTTCATCTCTTTGGGCATTTCTGCATCTAAAAGTTTCAGCCTCCAAACGCCCACTGCTCACATTTTGTCTGGTAGATAATGGTGTTGCGTGAGTGTGTGGAGTTGATCATCTGGTCTCCTTCAGTGTGTGAAAAACAGTGGTGGGGCTCTGCCCTGCCTGGGTCTAGATCTGTTACTTCCTCCATATGCTCGGCCACGTCCTCCAGCAGTAGCGGGTCTGTGCCTCCTGGCTCCAGGCACTCCTTACCCTTGGTGATTCTGCTTCCTCCTGTTCACTATGAATCTGCTTCCCATGGAACAGGCACTGAAGCTGGGCAAGTGAAGTTACACAGACCTGGCTGATCCACTTCAGAGCCTCTTGGTTATTTCAGTGCTCTTGTTCCATGCTCCAAGTACTAGAGGTGTGCTGCAAAAACAGTCGTGTCACCCTCTAGCTCTCCGCTGAGCTACACTGTCCTTGCACCTGTCCAGTGAGGCCTTACATACTGGTTAGGATCCCCTTGCACATTCAGCAAGACCGTCATGTACATTCAGGTGTGACAGCTCATGATGGCATGAGCCACTGCTTTCCAGAGAAACAAGGAAGTAGAAGCAGAAAAAACATGAACACTCAGCCTTGGAACAAATTAAAGTTTTCTGACAAAGATTCATAGTTTGACACAATTGCTTTATGCAAAAGCTTGTAAAATATGAGTACCAAAAATTTTGTTTAATCAAGCATAACATACTGTACCATAATATTAGTCTTGGCTGTGCATGTGTCAGGGGAGTTCATATCACCATGAATCACTTGTTTTGTTTTCTTTAAAGACTTTTGGTGGGCGGCCTAGAGTGAGAGATGTGTTCTTGTTAACTCAGGAATGTTCTCATTTAGATGATTTAGTCTTCAGAAGGAAAAGTTCCTGAAACTGACATGGAAATTGGATACCATGCCACCTCCAGCTCCCATGAGATCTTGGCTTGCTTGAAAATTTCCTGTATATCAAAAGTCAGTGTAAAGCTAAATGGATTGTTGTAATAACAGTGAGCTATGCCTGGATTGGGATCTATCTCCTAACCCATTCATATGACATATGCCATAGTTACCAGAGGCATTTCTATCTAGCTGTCTATAGATTACCATGGCCTCTTCTGCAATACATCTTTCTTCTCTTACAAAAAAAAAAATCAAAACAACCAAACCTTCCCCCCTCCCCCACAAAAAAACCCAAAGAAAACAAAACCCAAAAACAAAACCTAGGGACCAAAACCAGCAAGTCAAAGAATCAAAGGAAAGAAGTGCTCTAGGTCAAGCAAGATGAACTGATCTGCCTCCCCTAACAGACTATACAGCTGCCAGAATAACTGCTATCGCAAAGCTTATGCATGACCCAGTCACTTTTTGTTCTGAAAACATTTCCTGCTCTAATAGACTGTTTGGCCCCAGAGCCACTGTTTTCCTGCGTTTTTCACTGTCAGAAAGTGTGTGGATTTGCATTACTTGTATCAACACAGCAACAGTCAGCAATATTTTAAACATCATTGAGGTGCAGAGGAGAGTCAATAGCATCAGTTCTGACAGACTAGAAAATGGATTATTTTTGTTAGCAACTTTTGCCAAGTATATTTACTTGAAAAATATTACTTATTCCTGTAGTGTTTCTGCTGAGCACAACTCTGTGTTACCTGTGAATACCTGGGCTCCTTCTAAAGAAGCCACAGCAGCATGGAGTTCCACATCTGACAGCTAGCCCCACCTTCTCTGTAATGTTGGCTCATCCGCCTTTACTGCATACACAGTGTGCAGCACAGATACACCTTCAGGATAAGTTCACACAGCACACTGAAGGTTTGATTGTATCACGGGTTGGTAACAACACCTGAAATGCCTGAAAATCACAGTCCTCAGCACATACTGCCAAACAAAGCAGACACATTCAGATATACCAAGGCAATAAAAAATTGCCTAGGTTTACACTCTTGATTGTTTGGTTCCTCCCTACAAGCCTACCTTTTTCTCCCATTCCTTGAGAGCAAGAACTTGCACCTCCCTAAGCTTCAAGGAGTTGAAGCCAGGATGCATCACTGTGCAGGAGCCAGGAGTAACTTGACATCAGGAGGACATATGTAGCACAGGGTGAAGGTTATACCCCTTTACATAGTGTAAGGTGGAGAGGAATGCCCCTAGCATGAGTTGGTCCAGGAGTGGGGTTAATTTCTCACTCCTACCTGCTCACATTACTGGGGTGTTTGCTCTTGCTCTGAAAGAAAATAAGGTCTCTTTAGTCATGTTTTCTGGGGTTTGGTCTGTCTTGAATCTCCCATCCCTGAAGTTAATATCCTTATGTTCTTTAGTAATCCATTTTATTCACAGACGCTCCTTTGATGCCCCACTGTTGCTGTTCCCCACACTACTATTTTTCTGTTTGCCTATTTTCTAGTCACATGTGCCCTCCACTGGATATGCAACATTTTAGATACTCATACAGACCCTTATTACCATGCAAGCTGGCCACTTAGCATTTTTAGGGATCATAAAAAGCCTTAGAAAAATGTAAAAACTGTTACTGTTGTATGAGAAGAGGAGGTAAAGAAATAACGAGGGTCAGATCCAGGTCAGCTTTTGTGTCCACCTCCATTTGTAGACAGCAATTAGATGCATAAGTCTAATACCATGAACCTCAAAACCCTGGCTTGTTATTTCTATTGCCTAAGTCCAGTGTTATCAGGGTTTTCATAGAGAAGGTCCCTTACCTACGGTTCTACTTTTGTGAAGAAATGGGACTGCCTCCATCTTTTCAGGTCTAGCAACTCATAATTCTCATACCTGATCTGGTAGGACCTAAAAATCAGTCTTTCCTGAAGTGTATCCATTGAGCTCCTTCTCTAGAAGGTGCTCCAGGTGGTTATGGTACTCAGGAAACAAGCAGCTGGACTCTGCTCTCTGTTTATGCAAAAGTTGAAATTCTCTGGTCTTTTCTTTGCCCTGTCCTTCCCTTGTCCACAGGGACCTGCAGGACTGGGTGATGTGGGTACAGAAGTGCTCTTGCTTCCCTTTTTTGAAGTAGCTCAATTTCACAAACAAGAATTGAATGTTCACTAAGAAAAAGAGATAAAGTGTTTTTTAATTTTAAAAAATTGCCCATGGTGTCTGATTAAAGCAACGTCTGAAATCCAGATGTGCTACACCACTAAGGAGCAGCTTACTTGTCTTCCAGCTTGTTTGGTCTTTAAATTCTGTTTGTACAAAGCAGTACGTATTCTGAAAGAATAGTTTGTCCTTCCCATCCCCCCATGATCCATTTGTACTCTCCCACACCTTGGATATGGGAACCAGGACAGCCTTGGGCAGTGGGCAGAAATCTAGAGTTCGAGAAAGTAGGTTTGATGGAAGAACTAAAATCTTCTTTCTCGCTCCTAGATGAGTTCACCAAGCAATGAAATCTTTTACAGAAAATAGGTCTGTTTCTCCTCGTGTTGGAAGAAAGGAGTTATTTTTCCTCTAACAATTCCTAGATGCAATTCCCTGTGCAACTTTGATATTGAGATCTTCTTCAGTTCATGAGCACATAAAAGTTTTAGACTGAAAAAAAAACCCAAACAAGCCTTTTTAAGTATCTGGACCAGACAAACTAAATTGTGTAAAATCCCATAGAATGTTTGTGAGACCACAAGAACTGAACCCACATTTCATAAGGTCTGAGCAACTGCCAATATTAATGAATACCCTTCCTCTTTCTGGCTGATAATGGATGTGTCTGCTTGCTGTGTGAAACGCCTGGGGCAGTGTGTGGCTTCTGGTTAACAAGAGCAAAAGAGCCAGGATTCAATTTGTTTCAAAGCCTCCCTGCTTACCTATAGTCATAACTGATGCTATAATAATTGCCTTCTCCTTATGGGTGAGAGTGGGACAGCTGCTGTTTTAACAGATCACCAAGCACTTGCAGCAGTATGGAGTATTTCACTTCCTGAAGCCACCTGTCCCATACTTTACCAAGTTACCTGCCAAAAAGAGAAACAGCAGTGCTCTTGCTAGCTCTGTTTTTGTCCAATATTTATTTATAACAAGAAAATACATAAACACAGATTTATCTTTAATGTCCTGATTTGATGGGAAAAAGGCGGAGAAGCAATAACCTATCACCCGACTTCAGTCACTAGTTTCCGAGACTCTAGCAGCCCCTGTATAAAGTCTTTAAAATAATGGAAAGTTCCTCCCCGCATGCCTTTGCATCACTTCAGAGAATTCATCATAATGACCTCTGATTGTGGCATTTCCTGATTGCAGGAATGCAATTTATTCCTGTACCAGGGAGGGAAAAAATTAGTGTTCATGACTGCACTGACCAGGAAATCTGCACCTGCAGGGAGAGGCATGGGGCATGTGCTTGCTCTCGGAACAGTAGAGCCACTGGCTTTGTGGCAAAGGCCTAGAGCTGGAAAGATTGCGTTCATTGGGGGGTGGGGGGGGGATTGTTTGATTGACTGCTGAAGCTCACCATATATGTGGAACATTTGTCTGCTTTCCTCTCTAGGATAACAGTTATTTCATTAAATAAAGAGGGAAAGCTACAACATTTACAGCCTAAGCATCCTCATCTGTTGCTGTTGCCTCTCAAAGCATCGCCTGCCACGTTCCTCAGCACTGAGAGCCATCACCTTTAACCAAGAGATCTAATGAAACTGATATTCTGTCTAAGCTAGACTTTTATCAGCACATACCTCAGAAAGCAAGCATGAAGCTTGGTTAAGCTCTTGTTATTCTTGCTTTTTTTGTTTACTTATTGAATAAATCACAGAGTCACAGAATGTTAGGAGTTGGAAGGGCCCTCTAAAGATCATCTAGTCCAACCCCCCTGCCTGATCAGGATCACCTAAATTAAACCACACAAATATCTATCATTATTTAAGGTTGAGTTATGCTCACTGCAGGATCCATGAACGGAAAGGGGAAGGTCACTGAGCCCAAGCTCAGCTATGTTGTTCCTCATGCCCTCTTAGCCATGATCCTTCCAGGCTATTCTCACCCTCATACTGCTTGCACTACAGTGAGGAAATTCCCTGGTAGGCAGATCCCTCCAGCCAAACAGACTGGATCTATCAACAGGATGGTGAAAAGTAGATATGAGAGAATAAAGTGAGGATGCGGAATGGTTTAGGTCAAACCTTCTCTTTCTAAGCAAGCTGATGAGAGAGAATGCATGATCAACACATCAGTGGGGGGAAACTGGTAGCCAACCCGGATGAACACAGTTTCTTTTTGACTTCTCTGCCATGTGGGAGTGTGGGAAACCTCTTCAGAGCTTATTTTGCTATAAGACACATAGAAAGAAAGGAAGCAATGAAAGAAAATGTTCACACTACTGGAGTGAATATTGAGGAAAGTCTAGGAATAATTAGGGGAAATTCTTCTCCCTATTAAAGCAGAACTGCTGACAACTATGCCTGCATGACTATAGAAGGAAAAAACTGAAAGCAGGGTACTCTTGAAGGAGAATCCAGACTTCTCATCTTACTTTATTTTGAATGAAAAAGATGTTTTCTGGTCTACACGGAGTTTGTTTGTTTGTTTGGTTTTTTTTAATGTAGTTGCACAGATCTGAGCTCTGTTGTAATTAAGCTTTGTAGTGCAGCGTGGGTTTGAGCTACAATGAGGCATTGGCCAGGGGAATTGAGGTAGGGGAATATCCCTACCCATAGAACTTCTCATTCTGCTTCTTATCCATATGTTGTGATTTGTCTTTTCCTTCTCTTTGCCATTTGGTCTTTTTCACTTGTAATTTGTAATAGGAACGTCACAGTACTGGGAAGGAATTTCACAGGTCAAACCCAGGCTCTCGTCGTCATCAAGTATTGTTGTAGTGATCGCAAGTGATACAAAACTGTGCAGTATGAATGCCTTGATGGGGTCTAATCTTAACAAACGGTTGTTATTTGCAGAGTGAGAGTCCTGCCAATTTAGAATGGGTCTGGAATCCTAAACTGCAAATGAGGAAAAGGGAGAAGCCAGCTGAATGAAACTAAAAACACCTCATCACCTTGCAGCTGTTGCAATGTGAGAAAAACACTTATCTAGAAGATAAAAAATTTTCAAAAGCCTGGATGCTTGTGTAAAAAAAATATACTGTTCCACCTGCATGGGGAGTGTGGAGTTTCTAATAGCTAATGACATGATTTATTGATTTTCTGAGAATAAAGGACCTACTTTATAGCTAGCAATTTCTGTAAGTCAGCACACAAAATAGTGCTGAGATTGAATGACTTTGCAGGATCACATGTCCACAAAGCCACTGGTGACTGCAAAGCTCTTCTGCTGCCATAGCAAAGTCAAACAGAAAGTACCATATTTTCCCAGTATGCGGCTGGATTAAGAGTTGAGTGAAACATGAGTTTAGCAATTCAACACACCAAAGCAAGGGCTAGGAATCTGTAGAAGGAGTAACAAAGATGGTACTTGGCCTCTTTTGAGTGGCATACAGCAAAACTGGAACAGAACCAGCCCCTGAGCACCATGGCTCTTGGAAGAGCTATCAACAATATTCACAGGTTATTCGATCTCATTGGGTTCAAAACCCATCAGTCTCTACTTGTATAAAGGCAAAACCATCCCCACTCCACTGAGCTCCTTGTAACATGCTTGTTGTTTAAATCGAAGGAAAAAATCTAGCCCAGAGCCCTTGAAATGAAGGATGTACTAGTGTAGAATGCACAAAAGGAGGCAACTCTGGACATTGATTTGGGCCTTGAAAATGCAATTATAATTGATGAGTCAGAGAAGAGAGACCTGGTAAAGTTGCTAGGTAGGTGTAACGGCATCACAGAAAAAAAAGACACAGATCAGGGAGAAGAAGTAAATGGACATTCTTCAAGGGTAGTCACTATGTTCAGAAAACAGTAACCAATTTGGATTTTACCATACCTAACAAAAAACACTTTCAAATGAAGCTTCATTGAAGGTTTTCTGCTTCTGTATTTCAAAACATAAAATGTTATGAAAAGTAGTAAAAGAAGAAAAGTTACAGAAAATCTGGTGCTTCTAAAACCGCTAATGGGAAAAGCCTTTTATGGAGCTTTTTAGAAGGAGAAATAGTTAAAACTGATACACTATTTGCTAAACCTGTGTGTTAAGAAATAGAGGGATAAAGGCTGGCAGAGAGAATTTGTTTCAGTGCCGATGCCTATAATGCAAGGTTTTAAAGAAAATATAATTTTCTATTCCAAAACAAAAATGGTTACAACTGCAGACAAAGCACTTCTCTTTCAGGAAGAGACTGCAACAGATCAGAACAGATGAAACCAAAACTTATACTTGAAGAAAAGGCTCATTAAAAGCTCATCCACTGTTTCATACTACTGCAAAAGAGAGGCAGACCACTGGATGTACAAAGGCTGCTAACTGGAGTGAGATGGAGTGTGTAACTCTGGCAGTAATAAACGATGGACTCACACTCCATGATGATTTCAAGAACACCAGTAGCATGGCATAAACCACTATCTGTTATCTGCAGTTAAGGACATATTTGCCTTATTAGCTGGTGATAAGAAGTTCCTCGAGTTATACTCAGTCTAATCCCTAAAGTGGAGACTGAAGACAATAAGAAATGGTGTTAAGAAATGCTAGCTTAGCAAGGTATTTTGCTCTAAAACAGGCTGATGTTTAGAACTGTGCACCCTTTGCCATCTTGCCTGGTTCCCCTTCACGTGACAGGAATGGTAACTCCGTATGCATTGAAAAATTGTATTGAAATGCCTCTTGCCTTTGCTTGTAGGTCTCTTACCTCTGCCAAGCTTAATTACACTCACGTTGAGAGAGAAGCCCCTAAACCACTCTAGGGATGTAAAGGGTTTTGCCACAGGTCACTGTCCTGTCATTTAAATGTTCACACAAAGAAGGCATGGGCATGGCCATTACTTTTGAAAGCCCACCGCTATGCCATTCATGTCTGAGAGTCTCAGCCAATAAGAAAAGTGCAGCCTACTTGTTATTTTGCCATTAGAAGAGGGAGGTAACAGTAAGCAAGCAGGAAAAAAAGGACAGTCTGTGTGTTTTGCTACAGGCTGAGTAAAACCTCAAGGAAATTTGGAATAATTAATTCTGGTTTAAATAATAAGCTGTAGCAGAGAAAAGGACTACTTTGTAACTCCCCAGTGGTCACAGGGAACCATTACATGGTATTTTTTATTAGAAAATCAACACCATAGGAGGAGATGTTACAGTTTTTGCCTGCCCTTCTCCTCAGAATCATACAGGAAGGGTGAGCCTGTCTTAACGCAGGAGATATGATGAGCTCAGCATATTTAGTCTGAAAGCAGCCACAGACATGTTTAATGTCTCAAAATATACCGTGGGAAACAGAAATGCCAAGGAAAGACCACAAACCAGCATTGGCACAATCACAAACATGTGTTGGTAGCTTACAAGTTAGTATAAAATTTCTGATAAAGCAAAAATAAATTCATTTTAAATTGTCATGTAGTAAGTTCATGATGGTGATCATAGCATCAGTAACTTGATGACCTACCTGTGAAGTCGCCTCCAGTTATATTCCTTATCGACATGGCAGCATTCCCTTGAATGTTCTTTCCAACACAGTTCCCTTCCAGTTTTACGTGGCCAAATACTAGGTGCAGTCAGGATCTGTCTCACTTACTTGTTGCAACTGCTGATAAACCCATTTCCTTCCAGGCCTCTCATCTTACAGTGACTTAGTGACCTTTGTGAAGTTCCCGTTTATAAAAGGCACATTAAAGGGCTTAAATCCTCAGGTTCAGGGGCTTCAGTTGTTTCTCAAAAGAGCCTTATCTCTGCCATTGCTTTCATTTAACTATGTACAATTTCATTTAGTTTTAAATGGCTATATATGTATAAAAGAAGGCTGCTTAATCTGTGAGTACAGCTTATGCAGCTCAGTTCATTAAAACTCCTATAAGTACAAGAAAAACTGAGGAGTAATAAACTACTCTTTTACAGAAGTTCCATATACACTACGTAGTTTCATTAATAGAAATATGATTAGATTTCACTAGATGCATGGTCTAAGTAGCCTGAAAATCCAATGTGTATCAAACACATCCTGAATTATAATGAAACTGTGAAAAATTATCCCCTGATGGCAGCTCTTGAACAGAATGTGGATCGCAGGGTTTTTTCCAAGTGGCTGCTTGGGATGATTTGAAACACATCACATTATTGTCCTACCAACCTGCCATAACAATAACAGCAGAAATTTTGATCCAGATATGGATCAAGAGTATGTTTTGGGTTCGAACGTGCACAAAAAATGAACAGTGTTCCAAGCCACACAACAACCATTTCACAGGGTTTATCAAGCCCTTGTGAAAGCCTCAGTGGAAGGCATGCCTCCATCAGGTCCATTATTGTCCACACTGCTCAACATCTGCAGAATAATTTGACATGTGTGCTGACTTTGGCTGGGGTAGAGTTAACTTCCTTCATAGTAGCTACTATGGGGCTAGGTTATGGTTTTGTGCTGGAACAGCGTCAAAAACACAGGGATGTTCTTGTTACTGCTCAGCAGTGCTTATGCAGAGCCAAGGCTTTTTCTGCTCCTCACCCCACGCCACCAGCAAGGAGGCTGGACAAGCAAGGCGTGGCACAAGGAGTTAGGAGGGAACACAGCCAGGACATCTGACTCCATTTGACCAAAGGGATATGTCATACTATATGATGTCATAGCATATAGAGCTGAGGAAAGAAGGAGAGGGAGATGTTCAGAGTGACAGCATTTGTCTTCCCAAGTAACCATTACACGTGATGGAGCCCTGCTTCCCTGGAGATGGCTGAACACCTGCCTGCCCATGGGATGTGGGGAATGAATTCCTTGCTTTGCTTTGCTTGTGTGGCTTTTGCTTTCCCAATTAAACTGTCTTTATGTCAGCATGAGAGTTTTCTCACTTTACTCTTCTGATTCTCTCCCCCATCCCACTCTGGGGGCAGGGGGAATGAGAAGCTGTGTGGGACTTGACTGCCAGCTGGGGTCAAACCATGACACGTGTTGCTGTCACATAACAACCATTACTTGGAGCCTTGCTCGGACACTTATTTAAGGAAGCAAAAGTCTGTTCAGCAGAGTCCAAAGGCATGATATTAGCTCAAAACAAAGAAGGTGACATTATAACTTCACTGAGGAGGGAATTGTTATTAAAGTAGAAATTCCACTTTCCACTTTTGTAGAATAGCCCCCTGTACACTGGAGTCATGCTGGTGGAAAAAACCTGCAGATAGATCAGAGAGATTCATATACAATAGAACAACCGAATTTGTACCATTTTTCTCAAAGAGCCCAAGTTGCATCCTCACGTGATAACAAATGACTGAAAAACAACGATAGAGAAGGATGCTGTATTTTCAGTACGATAAGATTGAGTATAACTGCTTTATGGGAAATGAACAGCAACAGATTGAAGTACCAAATTCTGTAGATGAGTAGCAGATGGCAAATGAAGGCATGTGAATACATGCAGCCCATACTAAGCCAGGCTGATCATTTACCAGAGATTTGTGTTCTGCTTTCACAAGTTTAGCATTGGTAACTGTTTCCTCTAGGAGTTCATGAAGAGTTAAAGCTGAACCAGAACTCCCACACTGTTTTACCTTAACTGAAAATATTTGCATATTTCTACAGAACTCTACTAGGGTTTACCATGCTTTCAAGTTCAGAGGAATGAGGCGGAGCAGCCCCACAGGTGTAGGTGTGTGTTTCTACACATCTACAACTGTGGCTATTTAGAAGCCCTGTAAGTAACATATTCTCTCCATCACATTGATTTAGTGTATAGAATAATGACAATTTTAGACAAATTGACAACTTGTTAGTATAATTGTCCCGAAGCATAAATATTTTTGGGTTGTGATTAGAGGAATTCAGAATTGGAAATGCACAGTAATTTTAAAGATCCTGTAGTGTTTTCTTTGGAGCCAAAATGGACAACAGAACAGTCAATTAAACAGCCTTCCTTGAGCATGATTTCTTATATGCATCCGAAAAGCAGAAAGCTTGGTGTACGTTGGCTTTTGCAGCCACATCTGCTTCTATCTTTGGCGTGTCTTTGGTCAACCAGGAGAAATTTACAGCTGATGTTTATTCAGGACATAAACCCAAATTAATGCATTTGGAACGTGTTCTTGCTCCCATTCACATAATGAAATTTTCCTTTGACTTGAATGGGAGCAGCGCTGGGCTCTCTGCAGCTACTGATTATACATGTCAATATTAGGCTGTGTTTGAATGATGCTGTATTATGCATAAGAATAAAAAATCATGGAGTTGTTGTGAGACACCAGGCAATATAATTACATGGATTTCAAAGCAAAATATACTGCTACATATTAATAGCCCATCTCAGCCTTCCCTTATTATATCGGAACCTTTGTTTACTTAATGAGATATTATTTTAAAGTTAAATCTGTATTCATTTTTCTGATTATGGCCTTGTTCGGAATGTACATACACTGAGAAGCCCTTGTTGACATGATTGAGCAGGATAATATATTTTATTAAATTTACTTTGGAGACTTCTGACAGAATGTTTGCAGTCCCAATTGCATACAAAATCTAATTTCAACATGAGCTTAGAATAATACCCATATGTTGTTCCTGGATGAAGGAAGCACTGCCACCTTGTACTGGTAGACTACAGGAGGCCAAAAGATACTTTGCTATAATTTCAGGTAAAAGAGACTGATTTTTTTTTTCTTTCAGAATTACATTCATTTAACAGGATATTTGAAAATATTCCCCACCCTGTATCCACAGCAGTATGAAAGGAATATTTGAAAAATGTTGTTATCAATGTCTGCAAGCAATAATCGCACCTCATAAAAGTACTGTTGCTATCGGAGGTAGTATCAATCTCACATATTTATACTTAAAATGGGGGAAATCCTAGTTTCAGTTCATAAATGTAGAAAGGTGGCAGAGGTACCTAGTGACCGCTTCAACTCCACATAGGAAGAATGGGGGAGAGAAGGAAACAAAGACCCACTTCCAGACTCAAACCACATTAGAAACTGCCTTCTCAAAGAATAAAAACTATTCTTGCCATGCAATTACTATGATATAAGCCAGATTTTTAAAGTCCTCAGGCAATAGCAGGACTCCTCGGTGCATTTCATACCTCATCATAGGTATGAAATACCTCGCATTTTTCATTATCAAACTTGAGGTTGAATGTGAGTAGCTAAATTTTAAACATTTTCTCCAAAGCAAGACCCTTCATGTTCTCACAACATCAAAAATGTTCCTCCAGTTTAAATATCTAAGCTGCAACAAGAAATAATGATCTCAGATTGGAGTGGGTCATCAGAATCAATTTGGGTACTATATTCGGCTTCCAAATAGGTCTTTGGCTGCAAAGAGTGTTAATAGCAGAAATAAAAGTGATTATTGCTTTGAAGGCATATGCAACAAGTGCCTTGTAATTCAGTACCAAAACTTCTGTATTAAGACTAGCTAATGATTGACTTGCTATTTACAGAGGGCTTCATTAAGCCTTTTCTGCTGCCTGTACTTTGTCTTATCTGCGGTTATAAACGGTAACTACTTTTCTACGTTGTAATTGCATATTCGTAAACATGGTTTCAGAAACTTGCAAGAACCTGAACCAGCACTGTAACTAATTACTGCACTATTTTAACAGTAATGTAAATAACATTCCAATATAAATTTTTCTTTTGTAAAGTTGTTACTTATTCCTTGCAACGCTTTCAAAATAGAGCGGCACATGAAGCATCTTCATGGCATTCTCAGGTTTATTTTACCATTAGTAATTTCAGGTAGAAGTGGTGAAATCCATTAGTGGGCATCTCCAAGTTCAAAATTAAGTTTGCAACAGATCTAGTGACAAAATCAAGGTGGTTCATCCTAAAACCTCACTGATACTCAGTGAATCTTTAGTTAGAGCTCCCCTACATTTACAGCAATTATATTGAGAACAGTCTGAACTCCGATGTGCTGACAGTCTATCTGATGTTTTCCAAAGCCTGCTTTAAATGAGTGCTGGGTTTACAATAATATAATTATATTTCCAGACGAGAAATTATACTTTTTCAGTATTAAGGTGGCATTTTCTTTCTTTGCATTTCCACATTTATTAGAAGTATGAAAGTTGCAATCTTTAAATTGTGTAACATATTAAATTGTGATTTCTAAACTGTAAATGAAAACAGCTAGAGAGAAAGAACAAGTGAGAATCTAAAGGAAACAGAAGGAGGTTAGCAAAGACATGCAAACTTTGCACTGCGTGTCAAACAACAAAAAAGGAAGTAAAAGACAAATGAGAAAAAAATGGAAATTAGTAATCACAACTGGCTAAAATAATAAATTCCTTTGATTTTCACTGGGATTTGTTCTAGTGAGGGTAACATAGGATTCGACTATGCTGTGCAGGACCAGCTGCAATAGAAATGGTGCCCTGCTAGACCAGCAAGTTTTCTTCCTTTGGTACCTGCTGGAGCTGCTATGCATCAGAGGAACCACTCATCCCATCCCTCCCAGGGATGCAGGAGCTCCTCACACCTGCAGCTAGGGCTCACACCCACCTGACACCCTTCATATCTTGTGAGGCTCACACACCTGGATCCTACCTCACACAGCTGGATCCTATCTCAGATGCTGCCTGGCATCTCAGCCTACCCCACTGCAGCGCACAGGCCTCTCTCCTGCGCCGTGACACTCTGGGTGAGATGAGTCCTGCTGACCTGTCACCCTCCAGACATCGGCACCAGATGTGGATAGATCCTCACAAGGATCTATGCAGCTGTCAGGCAAGGGTTAAGTAAGGTCCACACCAGTTTTATGGCCTCCCCCTGCTCATGGGCAGCCCCAGCACAACCTCAGGCACAGTTTAATGTACCGGTCTTTAACAAAGGAGAAACAAAAGGCCCTAAGAAGGACACATATGTACAGAGGAAGCTGAAACCTTATCTCTTCCTTGTGTCTTCACAGCTCTTCAGTGTGCACTCTCCTCTCCTCTGTACACAGACTTGGCTGGCCTGTAAAACAGGAACTATAAGACAAGAATGTGGTTGACAAGGGAGCTGCCTCTTCCTCATGCACCTCCGCAGAGCCAGCAAAGATGGATGAGATGATCCTCCTTTTCTACCGTGGGAGGAGCAGCTGTCAGGGCTTGCTTTATGAGAGGCTTCTGGACACCTGTAACCTCCCTAGCCCTGAGACAACTCAAGTGCACTGTACTCCAACCTCTTATGTTTTCTATCTCCCTCACTGCATGGAGTAGGACATCATATATGTGGTATCCAATAAAAGAAGGTAATCGAGCACGATCTCAGAGCCATGATTGCAATACAAATATCTGGCAGAAGCTCACAGAAGACAGGAAACTGTGAGCGACTGTAAATATCAACAAGACAGAAAATTAACTGACATACAAATCGCATGATTAGAATCTTGGGCAGATGTGGACAGACTCAACTTCCAAAAATGATGGCTGCAGTCAGCAAGAAATAATCTGACACTTGGTGAGCAGGTGAGGTCCAGAGGCCAAAACATCTCTAGAGATCAACTAGAATAAAGTCAGCAAGTAAGATTATGTGCTTCACTTTGGCACTGGAAAACATTTGGGCCTGCTTACTTCAGAAAGGGGACACAAAAATTTCTTCTTGGTGCTGTTATTTTGATTCTAAAATTCAAATTGATGGTACTGAGAAAAGATATATGAACGTACCGTGGGATTTTTCACACCACTTCTCTCAAGTACTAAGCCCTCTGCAGAGAAATTCAAGTGGGACCAAGGAGCAGTCTGGATAGGACTGGAGATGCTTGTTGCATTAGTGTAGAAGTGAGAACTAGGCCACAGCGTTAGGAGTACTTAGTACCCTGAGTGGATGGATGCAGCAGCTTCATTCTTTTCCTTTTCTTTTTTTTTTTAATTTGAAATGCACTGAACAAATGGCACTGCTGGCACTGCTCACTCAGGTAGGCCTAGTATGGAAGTCCTGTCATGCATCATGGCTGGGGTTTTGGAGCTGGAACTTGAACTTTCCAGTGTTCAGAGCATCCATAAAACTTGCCTTCTGGTTCATCATGCTCACAACTGTCTAAGTGCACGTGTTCTGTACACTCACAGTGATGTCTTAACATCACTTTGTCCAGCGGAGGGCCACAAAGATGATTAAGGTCCTGGAGCATCTCCCCTATGAGAAAAGGCTGAGTGAGCTGGTGCTGTTCAGCCTTGAGAAGACTGAGAGGGGATCTCATCAACATTTATAAACATCTGAAGTATGGGAGACAAAGGGAGATGGCCAACCTCTTCTCAGTGGCCTGTGGGGACAGGACAAAGGGCAGTGGTCACAAGTCAAACCACAGGAAGTTCTGCACACACCCCCAGAGTGCGATGGGGGAGAGAATCAGAAGAATAAAGTGAAAAAAAACTCTGTGTTGACATAAAAACAGTTTAATAGCAAAAAAAAAGGAAAAGCCACATAAGCAAAGCAAAGCAAGGAATTCATTCCCCACATCCCACAGGCAGGCAGGTGTTCAGCCATCTCCAGGGAAGCAGGGCTCCATCATGTGTAACGGTTACTTGGGAAGAGAAACACCATGACTCTGAACATCCCCCTCTCCTTCTTCTTTCCTCAGCTCTATATGCCTAGTATGACATCATATGGTATGACATATTCCTTTGGTCAAATGGAGTCAGCTGTCCTGGCTGTGTACCCCCAGCCTACACACGGGTGGGGTGGTATGGAATCATAGAATGGTTGCAGTTGGAAAAGATGTTCAAGATCGAAGTGAACTATCTATCCAACCCTACTAGGTTGGATACCATGAGGAGCAGAAGAGGCCTTGGCTCTGTGTAAGCACTGCTGAGCACTAACAAAACTACCTTTGTGTTACCAACACTGTTTGCAGTGCAAATCACGGTAGCCTATAGTAGCTACCGTGAAGGAAATTAACTCTACCGGGGCCAAAACCATCACACTGTCTTCAATGAAAGTGCAGGTGTTCAGGTGATTTAATGCATGCAGGTGTTAAGGCTTTAAGAGGAAATACTAGGTACCAGGGGGCTAAGCTCTGGCAGGAGTGAGGGAAGGCCGCGGCTAGCCAGAAACCCGAGTGAGGTTGGCCTCAGGTGGCAAAGTAAGACAGGTGTCAGTAAGGCTTTAGAAAGCCCGAAGGGTGATGAGGTTCGGCTGCCTGCGCTGGCTGCAGCAGGTCCCTTCCTACACCCTTCACCCGAGGTGCGGGCAGCTGTCGCTCCGGCAGCGATGTCGCCCGCTGTGGGGCGGGCTCGGCGCTTCGCCACACCCCGGGTCCGCCCGGGGCTCCTGGGCCTGTGTGCCGGGCGCCCCTCGCCCCCGCCCGGGTTCCCACCGGCCCCGGACGCTGCCCCCACCCCCTCGGCCTCCCGCCTTCTCCTCCCCTTCCCCTGCCGGTCCCTCCTCCCCATCGGCGCCGGCCGTG
>VXBZ01009107.1:414464-447810 GCA_013399135.1 Heliornis fulica
GCTCTGCAACCACAGAGGATAAACTGTCGGTGGACACGAGGGAAATGACTGTATGTATGGCCTTGTTTATAAACATCAGCTATGAAAAATCCATGCCCCATCAAAAGCCCTCAGGTTAGGTTGTGGGGTGTTTAGAATCCTGTGCGTTTTGCCCCCTGAGTTTTTGGGCTGTATTGGCTTCCTATGTTCAGTCTTGTCTCTGAAACCTTAAGGACTGGGAAAATGTGTATATAAATAGCAAATCATATTTCATCTAGTGCAACTTCAATAGAATTATCAAATATAGTTAACAACACTGAAAAGGTAGGTCTAATTTAAGCAGTGATTGAAAATCACACTCAGCAAAAGTCTCTAATCTCTGAAAATGATGCCATCCCTATAAGCAGAATAATGGCTTTTTATCCTTGATCTTTGAAAGGGCAGACAGCAAAAAATGTGTCGTAACTGCAGTGTGTTCTGGGTCAAAAACGATCATATCTGAAAAAGCTATTGCTACGATTGTTACAAAGTTGCTTCTTGTAAAAATAAAGCAGAAAATAGTGAGAACTGTTTCTTTTTAAGTTATGGTAAAAGCTCTGTATAAACAGGTGTTCCCATATGCTCTCAAGGCATATGCACATGTTGCTCTATCATAATGTAAAAAATACTCACTGGAAATATATAATTACAAATTTGCTTATTTGCATTGCCTACAAGTTAAATGCTAGCAGTAAATAATAAATTAGAAATGGGAGATGAAATCACTTTGCAAGTATCAAAGTTTATCTCCATCATACTTTCGTCCACGTAAGTGATGTAACATCATACGTAGAGGCAAGATACCTGTGAAAAAGTAGCTTCAAAGAAGCTTGTGAAGCAGTAGCTGAAACATTGGAAAGATGATTTGCTTCCAGGTGTAAATTAATATAAACCAGGTATCACAGAATGCTCTGGGTTGGAAGGGACCCCAAGGATCATCAAGTTCCAATCCACCTGACACAGGCAGGAACACCAACCTCCAGGCCTCCATCTAGACAAGGTTGCCCAGGGCCCCATCCATCCTGGCCTTGAACACCTCCAGGGATGGAGTCACCACCTCGCTGGGCAGCCTGTTCCAGCACCTCACCACTCTTTCTGTGAAGAACTTCCCTCACTATCTAATCTAAATCTTCCCTCCTTTAGCTTCAATCCATTCCTCCTTGTCCTACCACTATTTACCTTTGTGAAAATCCAATTTCCCTCCTGTCTATACTCTCCCTTTAAGTACTGGAAGGCTTCAATGAGGTCCCCCAGCAGCCTTCTCTTCTCCAGGCTGAATAAGCCCAGCTCCCTCAGCCTGCCCTCATAGGGGAGGTGCTCCAGCATTCTGATCATCTTCGTGGCCCTAAAAAGTATAAACACAAGAGGTTGGCCAAAGCTGGAGCTTGTAGAAAATAACCTTGAAAAAAACCCAAGGTGCTGTACGTTGCTGACAGTTGTTTGTGTGGTGATGAGAAACACCAAGAGACTGACCGAGAAGTCCTCTCCAGTCAGAAGCAAAGGTGAGGAGGGTGTGAGTTAGGTGTCACAAAGGGTAAGGAAAGGTGAGGAATTTTACCTCTTTTCCTTTCCTGTTAAATATCTAGTGAACAGCATGGGCTGTTTTGGTTTTTTTTGGTTTTTTTTTTTTTTTTTTTTTGAGAAGCTGTTTTGAAACATTTTAGTCAGGCTGGCTACAAGCCCCTACAGCAAGGGTTTGTAGGTGCCAGGCAGAGGTGGGCCTGTATTTTTGCTGTGACAGGGATCAGAGGTGTCCTATCCAGGGACTACTCCAAAAGCTCAATGTTAGTGGGGAAGTCACACAGAGAGGGAAGCAACTCATCATGCTACCCAACAATTTATGTGGGGGACAGTGAAGGATTTGGAGGCAGCCCAGATTGCAGCTATGATATAACAGCAAGAGGGGGAGACTGAGTCTAAAATAAGAGGCGTAAGTGTGCACAGGGAGGAATGCAGGCAGAGGACTTCTGCTTGCAAAATGTGATCACAGAGGCAGTTGCAGAGATCACAGATGCAAGTCATCCTTGAATCTGACAAACAAAGAGTTCAACAGGGCAAAATCTGTGTTTCTGAATACCTCACTGTTAATGACTTGAGTTCCAACGATGGTGAACCAGGCAAGGAAAAAAGCTTTAGCTCTGATTATCGTTTGGTAGTTTCTTGACTGTGGAAGAACTTATTTAAACCTAGTTAGTTCCTCGCTTGTTCAGCCTCAGTTCATGATCTGTATCACTGGAGGTCCCACAACTCAAGCTTCTATTTGTTTTCTCTTTACTATTTTTTTTTTCCTTTTTTTTTTTTTTCCCCGTCTCTCGCCTTCTGTGCTTCCACCCCAGGTCTAAAAGCTGCTGTCAAAAGAATTACTGAAGCTAAAAAAAATAGTGCTTTATACCATCTGAAAGCTTTACAGCCTTGAGTCATATATATGGAGGGTAAAAAGACAATCCATCTTAAAGATCAGTGGTTTTTAAACCACTGAAACACACATTTGACCTTAGAATTGCAAGGAAAGGGATGTTTATCATGATAACAGGATTTAAACCCTAGTTCCTCATAGCCTTGTATAATGTACACAGTATTTCACAAACCAGTGCAAGCTTGAGTGGGAAGGCTTGTGGATTACCAGAAGAGATGAAATGTTAAGCACAGAGTGCTGTTTGGGACGTGTTATTTATTTATCTCGGCAAACATTTCCTTTTTTACTGGAAAAAAAAGTTGGAAAGGTTATAGAGAGTAATGTATTTGTAAGATTCTGTTGGCTTAGCAGCCCAGGATTACACGCAGAGCAATTATATCTAATCTATTACATTAACAGCTAAGCATTGGCTTCCATTTTATTTCTTCAGATTTACTTGTGCAGACTTCATGCTGTTCCCGTGGCCAGTCACATGGAGTTTAAGATATCTCTGTTGTCAGTTCTCACACTGGTCATTCCTTGAGCTTCTCCAGTTAAGTGAGCAACACGGCATTCTCCTATCGTGGATAACTGTGTCTCTGCTGTCAGAACAAGTCTCTATGTCCTATCCCTCTGCAGAGTGATACCATTCTTCTCCTCCTTCCTATGCTTGCTTGTGCTCAGGAAATGCCCTTCCTGAGGTGCTCAGCAAAGCCACAACCCTGTACACTTCAAAGATTCCCTGACAATCTACTGTGATGCTTGCAAGAAAGTAGCTAAGTAATCTGCTTATCTATTTAATTTATCTCATGAGTGACTCAGACCTTCCACACTGCCTGTGAGAAACCTGTTGATTAAATCTGTTTCCTTTTACTCTGCTTTTATCAAATAAAAACATTGCTAGATTATGCCCTGCATTGGTCTTCAAAGAAGTTGGGTGAATTTTAGGATAACTGGCTCACAGTCATCTTTCGGATGCCAGACTATTCTTTCTGCCCTTTTGTTGCTTGCATCCTTTGTTGCTGCTCATTATAAACACCACCTTATCCTACCAGCTGCCTTCAAATAGAGAGGCTTTGCTCTACGCTTGGCAGCTCTTCTTGACTTTAGCAGAGCACCAAATATGTGTAGGATTCCACCTACTTGGAGCTGACTGTAGTCTCAGTGGAGTAGTTAGGGAATTACTGCAGGCATAATCAATGTGGGGGTTTTTGAGTCTAGGAGGTGTCTCCTACCACAATTTGCAGGAGTGTCTAAAACACCCTTCATAAGGAGCTAGTAGAGTGTGGTGTGGCTGTTAACTGTTGTGACTGTACTATGTGGATTTTTCATGTTACCTCATTTTCAATGTTTGCAACTCCAAAAAAGATAGATGTGTGAAGGTTGTCAGCTTGCTAGTGCTCTCTCTAGCAAGCACAGATAGTGTTGTCCACACTTTCAACAGAGAATTTCAAGGTATTTTAACTGAACATAATTTTAATTTAGTGGGTAAAAGTAACAATTTTTTTTAAAAATTCCTCACAAGAGAAGATAGCAAATTGAATCATTTTATAGTTGTGCTGTATAAGGTCATGAAGTAACACATACAGGGGTCATTTTTATTCCTGTGCTACGTAACAGACAGCATTCTTTTGTGGGTTGTACTTGCTGTGTCTTTCTAATGCACAAAAAGCAGTGGCTCTCCCTTTTGTGCAAATGGTGACATGTGTAGTGTCCTCTTCAGCAGGGCATCCTCATCGATACGAGGCTAAGCACAGGCTGTGGGGCAGCAGGAGCTGTCGCCTGAAGTTAAGATACTACCAGTTGTTCAGTTGTTACTGACATTTCCCAGGAAATGTCAGTAAATGTCAGTATGGCCGTGGCTATATCAACATCCTAATTTGAGACTGGTTTTGTGGCATTGCTGTCTGGCAGGGTAATCATCACACAGGTAATATTGCCTGGCACAATGCCAGCACTTCTCTAATTAGTAAAGACTCCAGTTTGTACACTAAGACCCAGTTTGAATCCCCCATGTTCCCTACGAGCCTTGCCTCCAAGCTGAAGGCTGGAGCAGCTCTAATGGAGCTAATCCTCTGGTTACTTTTCCTGCCGTATGGGGAAGGGTTACCTGGAGATGGGGCCTGAACATTATCACAACTGCTAGTCATTTGCTAGATGGAAAACAAGGGAACTGGCTTTGAATACTCCGAGTTAGTGCTTGCTAGCTCCCCTGCTTGCAGTCACTGAGCAGACGGTGAAAGAGGGGAAAGGAAGGGTAAGATGCACAAGCTCCCCAGGAAAGTACAGGTTTCTTCAGTGGACCAGCTAAGGGCTTTGAAGTAGAACACGCCATCAACGTGGACTATTTCTTTTCTTCTTCTAGTTCAGCTTATGATACCAAAACAAGACAGAAGGTGGCAGTAAAAAAGCTCTCAAGACCTTTTCAGTCTCTTATTCATGCGAGGAGGACCTACCGAGAGCTTAGGTTGCTTAAGCACATGAAGCATGAGAACGTAAGTGGAGACGGAGTTCTTTCCCTCTGGATTGTTATGACAAAAGTTTGCAATATGGGCTTAATTTCACTTAGGTGCAATCTTTTTTGAAAAGTGTATGCAAAACTCTAGCTACCCAAGATACCTGGACCTAGCCATCACAACTAGTTGTGAAATCACCAGACTTTGAGTAAAAGACTGCATTTTACTAAAAAACTATCTCTTTTCATCTCAGAGATACAGATAATGAAATCCAAAACAAGTAGTCCTACTCTTTTCTAACTAAAGTGAAAAGAGTGTTCTGCTCACCACTGTTGGATGCTCTTGAAACATCAGTTTAGGGGAAAAAAAACCAAGCTCAAATCTGGTTTTGCTGGATTTGTGTTCTGTTGAGAAACTAAGTGCAGGTACTCTCACTGAAATCAACAGCAGTGTGATGAAATGGGTATTCTTTAAATAATAGCACTCAAGGCCTCAAATAATTGAGTACTATTCTAAGTTTATTTGGCAAACAGTTGGTTTCGGAGGGAGTATCCACCTGCTTAAAAATAGCACAATGAATAGAAACCTGAATAAAAAATGGTCAATTCAAAAATATCCTGGAGAAAGGATGCTAAAAAAAGTTGGACAATATAACCCAGGAAAATATACATAATCTTAAGAATAACAAGTGTGTAAGCTTTGTGTCAGCTTTTCTGTAATGAGATGTTACTTTTCCTGCTTGCCTTTCTGATTGTCTAAAGTCTTGTTGTGATAACTTTTTGTAATTGACATAAGTTTCTGTTGGTCATGGAGATAGCTGAGGCTATACCTGTATAGACTGCCTATTGTTCCAGTTGTACTGTTTCCAGGACAGTCCATGTGTCATGGTTTTGTAAGTTTTATCAAAAAAATGCTAAGCACTGTCCATACTTATTACATGTTGCTTTACAAAATTCTAAAAATAAAATGTCAATTCCTTCATCTTTCAGGTTATAGGATTGCTAGATGTTTTTACACCTGCAACATCAATAGAAAATTTTAATGAAGTGTAAGTAAAATTTTGAAATTATTCTGACTAGTTAGTAGGTAAGCACTCACCACTCTGGTTTTATAAAGGGAGGACATACTTTTCCAATATGCTTGCAACCACAGTTGGTTTTATGTGAAAAACCTCAGTACATCTTTTTGCAACTTTTCCATGGAAGCAGAAGCAGGAGGATGGCCCTCATTTTTATTACTTTTTTGAATGATAATTAGTAAGATTATAGTATAGGTATATGGTAAATGTTTTGATGCTGCATAAATGCCAGTGAACTTAAAACTGGCATTTTTAAGTTCAATTAGCTGTAGATTTTTTTAATTATTTTTTTTTACAGCCAGATGAGATAGTTCAGGAATGCAGGATTCTGTTGGCTGATTGAGACAAGGTAAATTTAGGCTAGATTCCTGACTATGCTAGGAGTAGGTTTATTTTGGTGTTACTCAAACATATGATTTATGCTGACTTCCTCTTGGCTTACATTGTGTTCGTGCACTTAATTAAACTATTTAGCAGGAGAAGTAATTTTTTTTTTTCTCTATGGGAATTAGTGGCAAAACCCCTTTGACTCTGGGGCAAAACTACACAGATGAGAACTGGCTATGATAGATGCAGTACTTTTGTCCCAGCACTGCTTTTGGAAAAGAGTTAATGTTTCTAGAAAATTTGTTAAAACCATTAAAAAAAAAAAAACCCGAAACAAAAAACAGCCAACCCACAAACGCTTCCAGTGATGGCAGGGAGGGAAGTTACAGACAAAACACTTATTTCGACCAATCCACTGTTAATCTCCATCATCAGAAATTCTGGGGCCTTGCAGGTACTGTAGTTTTGGTGCCTCAGGCTCCCGATTTGATGTTGGGTGAAGCTTCCTATTCCTTTCAAAATGGGATGCCTTCTTCCCTCACTGAACTGCTGTAGGGTGTCATGGAGAAAACAGAGATAATAGCTGTTAATGTACCATAAGGATTTTTCTTTTCCATGGTAATAAATCTCATGTTATTCTGTTATTAAAGCTCATAGCTGATCTGAAGTGTATGAACTGTCCATTAGTAGAAAATGGAAAGTGTGTAGATGTTCTCCAATTAGAAGGATTTACATCCTGCCGTTCTTAATTGAGGTGTATTTCTTTGTTTTCTTCTGTTTTATTTTCACAGGTATCTTGTGACAAACTTAATGGGTGCTGACTTGAATAACATCGTGAAGTGCCAGAAGTTAACAGATGACCATATACAGTTTCTTATCTATCAGTTACTTCGAGGTCTTAAGGTACTGGCTGAATGCAGGAGTTTTAGAGTCAGCAACCCAAATGTTGCAGTAATAACTGGTTCATTGCAGTGATCATAATTAAACACTTTTTTTCTGGCACGTCTTAAGAGTGTGCAGATAGCAGCAGTCATTTCAGAAATTATCAGATCTTTCTAACCAGAACTAAAAGCCCAAGCCTGCCAGCGTTACATGCACAATGCATGTGAATACTACCCTTTAACATTAACTTTAGATCATTGTCTAATTTATTACTGAAGGATAATCACTTTCTCTATAGTGTCTGAAGTGAACATAGTCAGCAGTGTCTGTTTTAGACGCTTCACCTGTCACGATGGGATAATGAAAAACTTCTGAAGAATTGTGAAATTGATGAATGTCAATCTGGCAAATAAGTCACATTTGTGTTGAAAGACATGAGCTAGCTTGAAAAACTGCAGCCCTGATTTTTGTAGAGCGTCACATGGTAACCAAGAGGGAACCATGTCAGTTGGGTTCTGAGGGAAATATCTGGAAGTAGTTTATCCTGACAAGGTACAATATTGCACACAATCACCAAGTTTTCACTCTGCCTGTAGAGTAATTGTTGCCTTTTATCATATCAGTTAAAATTAATACAATTAGATAGCACTGGCAATTGGCAATGAAACCATAGCAACATTTTCTTTCAGATATTTAAAATATGTATCATTTTGCTGACGTTAAACATGTACATCTCTGGAAATGGGAGAACAAAGAGCAAATGCTTCCCATTGCTCAGTGATAGACAGGCATGTTCTTGGATCAGTGTTGATCTTCCCTGGTATAGGAAAAACAAAAGAAATGGGCAGCTGCTTTAGTAGCTAACTTAACAGTAACTGATATTTTAGACAAGGAAAATAACTGTATGTTTGAAAGCAAGCCATGGTAAATACTGGCTCTGAAATATACTTACTACGTTATCTTCAGCAAGTCACCTTGTGCCTGTGACAGTAATTCTTATTCGTGTGTGTTGGCTCTGTCAATTTCAGTGCGGATTTTAATGAATAAAAATTGCAGAACTGAGCCCTTAATTGCTTTGTCTCATTTACTTAAGTTAATAACTTAATTAGGAAGATGGATTCTAGAGTTAATTATCCAGCTTGCAGTTTTGAATATAAGGCTATGTTGTGTCAGAGCTAAATAATAGTAGGAGTTGTGCTCTAAACTGAATATTTATTTCAGAAACACACTCAGGTGCATTTTTGGCTCTGTTTGTAAGGAGAGGGGTTGGTAGTGGATCACCTCTTCTGGAATTGAAATTCTCATGTCTCATTAGTCAAAGAACATTTGATTGTATGTAACTCCTCCCTTATACCTATGCTGGAGTTGTTACATGTGTTCGCATATCTGAGTCAGGTTTGGGCTCACTGGCAGGTGTGCTCAGCGGTATGGAGCACAGGTTTCATGCCCTGCAGGAGTTGTCTGAGCAGATGAAGCATTAGCGTGGAGCTGCGTAGTTTGGCAGGATCCTGAGCCGGTTGGTAGGGGGCTGCTTGGTGGCACCGAGAAGAGCCCCAGTCTCAGCAGAGACCTTCTGTCCTCCTCTGTTGCATGTGGTGGTTTGGTTTCCTCTTCATTCAGCTGCTTGTAGCAGGAGTGTTCAAGGGTGGCTCTGCCCCTCAGATATACAGTGCATAGGTCTGGAACAAGAAGAATGCACTTGTGTTACCTTTGAGCTTTACCAGTTGATACACAGGTTTTGTGTGGAATTTCTGCTCCTAAAAAGAAGGTGAATTTACTTTGGAGAATAGAAAATAAGGTTTTCAAGGTATTGCTGATCCTTGTCAGTAAGGTCGCAGATCAAAAATTGGCTGTTAATTCGAACAAGTGAACAATAGGAAATTACAGAATAAGCTTTTCTCAATCTTTGAGTTTTAGACTTTTATATAAATAGCCAAGATGATAAATAGCCATGGAAATACTGCTATGGGTTCCTGTTTTGAAAGTGGACCTGCAGCAATGTTGTGGTTTAGGTGGGTATTTTGGTCACTAGCCTGTCCCACAGTGCGAGAATTTCTCACTCACAGTCAGCATTCACTGTAAGGGAAGGTGACTTATCATCTAGGACTCAACCATACTTCTTCCTATCTCTCTGACTTCACAGCTGATCAGTATGGACATCTAGATAAGTCTGGCACAAATTCCAAATTGGTAAGAAACTTTCAACAGAAGAATGAACCACTGCAGGTGCCATCTTTTACGGTAGAATCTATTCTTCATGGTTACTTTTATTTGAAATACCCAGCTCTGCATAAGACAAAACAAAGAAATTTTGAAGTTCCTCATATCTCTTTGATCTGAAAATGTAGCGTGACCTAAGTCTTTTCTGTATATAAACCCATCAGTCTCAGAAGCAAAGAGATAAGACAAGTGACTTGTACCTTCCTTCAACTCTGGCTTCAAATCTTATCTTTATTTAATTCTTTTTCTTTTTGTTTCACAGTATATTCACTCAGCTGGAATCATCCACCGGGTGAGTTCACTCGTTGCAATAATAAAAATGGGGTGCATACCTCTGTATCAAACGTGTCACTAAGACATAGGTAAAATATACTTTAGAAGGTTAAAATCATACTTGACTAACTCTGGCTGTTCTGCTCCAGGACCTGAAGCCCAGTAACCTAGCTGTGAATGAAGACTGTGAATTGAGGGTAGGTACCAAGCTGTCATAATGGAAGATGTTGTAAAAGCTCTCAAGATAACAGTTTTCTAAGAGAACATCAGCTGCCATTTTTATTTCTGACCCCACTAATTTCAGTCTTTGCTATTGTTGCTCCTGACACAGAAAACCCAATTCCATGAACATGTGTCTTCTCCCAAATGTTAATTTACTGTGAATGCAGGTATCTTTGCAAAATGTCCATCCCTAGATCCTCACAGGTGGTACACAGGCTAAAGATTTGTCCCATGAGCAAGTACTAAACTGAGTATATCCTGACAGTTTGACCTGTGATATGTATCTGCATCTGCCTTGCAACAACTTTCATTTTCATATCTACAGACTATACAAGCTGAATTAAATAATGATATGAAAGATACCCATATTGCCAGTTACTTCACCAGTTAGAGGCAGTTAAAAAAAAAAAACAAAAAAAACAAACAACCCAACAAAAAAAACAACCCTGTAATTCATGCTTCCCAAATGCTATTTTAATGTATACATCTATATAAATACATATATCTGTGTGACACATAATAAGCATCAGACTCTGGAGAAGGAAAAGATGTCTTCTAGCTTTGTAAGCACTTAAGCCTGAGAATGAGAAGTTTAATATTTCTCCATGACAGCCAGAAACATCTTTCACCCTGTGACTGAGACTCTGATGTAATCACTTTATTCCAGCTGTGAGGGATTTAAGAAAAGATTCCAAATACTTACAAGATTAAAAAAAAAAAAAAAGAAAAAGAAAAAATCACAATAGTGAATAAAAGCAGTACAGTTAGGTTCTCGCACTAATCCGGATGTGTGGTGAGAAATGAGTTCCTGTTTGGTTTAGTGGCACTTGCAGACGCTCAGCAAGTTTCATGATTATCCCTTTAATGTCTTCATGCACGTATGCTCAGCATCTGTGAAATATTATGGGTCATGTAGGTCTGATCATGCACTCTGAAATGTGCACTGTGTTTCTGTGCTGTAAGTAAAGGAGACTTTAAATTTTGTCTTTTTCTTCTATTATTATGGCATCTGTGCACCTCCTTGCGTAGCATTTGTTACACTGCTCTTTGCTTTGTTTGCATTTATAGCTTCACTTCCTCTGATACCAGATTATTTTGTAATAGAACAAACTAGTGGATATTTCCAAGTAGAAACACAAAGGAAATAGAAGCAAAAAGAACAAAAAGGTGTGTACACACATTGGATAGAAGGGATCAGCTATTAAAGAAAAATACCACCGGAAGGCTTATAAGAATAAGAGCTTTAATGTTTTTTCACTTTTCACGCCTTGTTTGCTTCATGCTTTTATTTTTGCTTATTTAAGAAATAATGTTTTTAAGTGTATTAGGAGTATAGATGTTAATATGTTATTTATATCTTAATATTCTTCTTTAGGCTTTTTATATCTTTAAATTGGATTATAACTGAGGAATTCTGACTGATGCTCTTAGAATTTTCCTACTCCCAATGAAAAAGATTAGCCATCATCTTAATAAATAATCCTGGATCTCATCATGGGAGGCTGCCACTGATCTTAATTCACATTTCTATTTACTTAATGAACAGTGCTGAGGTCCAGATGGCACCCTTTCACAGCAGTCTCTTTTAGAGTTAGGAATACCTTCAGTTCTATAATTAGTGGGACACAGACTAATCAAAATATGGAAAGCAAAGAAATGAGGAGGAAAAATGTAATTGAAATCATTTCCCTGCAATGTAAACTTAGCAAGGGAGAGCATATGGAGGGGAACATTTTGCCATCGAGCCTGTGAGTAATATGTGTACCTAAACAGAGCGGCTATGTTGTTTCAGTGGGGGAGTTCTACCGAAAACAGATGGTACGTGATTTACCTTGTTACCTAGTATATATGGTTGTCTCCTCATGGCATTGGAAGGATGTGTGAGTCAGGTAGGTGTGACCTAGGTGCAACAGTGGTTAGGTCGACATGAGAGGGAAGGAACAGGTTCTGTGGATTTGTGATCAGCTTGTATGGTCTTCAGATGTTTAAGTGGCCAGCGACACTTGCTGTTGGCATTTTACACAGACGTTCCCACTTGGTAATGATTCATTTTATTGCAACAGCGCTTCTTTTTAGCAAACGAACGCCAGAGGAGAATTTAACTTGAGGCAAAATGTAAGTCTGCCTTAGCGGAGCAAGGGCCAGGCTCATCGCAGTGGAAGTGCTTTATGCAGACCTGTAGGCTGCAGGGATACAGCAGGGAGAGCAGCCAAGCTCATCCCCAGAGTGCTGCTGTTTGACCTCACCAATGGTGGGGGACTTGGACAGCTGGATAAACTCAGATAATGGGGAAAATCAGTACCTGTAACAAAACCGGGGAGGGGTTTTTATTAATTCTTTTTTTTATTCTGTAGATTTTAGATTTTGGTTTAGCTCGGCAAACTGATGATGAAATGACCGGATATGTTGCAACAAGATGGTACAGAGCTCCAGAAATTATGTTAAACTGGATGCACTACAACCAAACAGGTAAACTGTGAAGACCTGCATTTTGCTACAGCTGGATATAATGAGAGTTAAACCGAGCGTCAGCTCTGTTAGAGGATCCATTCAATTCATCATGTGCATTTCTTTCCCTGTTTTTTGGCAGTTGACATCTGGTCAGTTGGGTGCATCATGGCAGAGCTGTTGAAAGGGAAGGCTCTGTTTCCAGGAAATGATTGTATCCTTAACATGTAACGTAAAATACTCTCTTATTCTTCCTTTTTTTCTAGTGACCTGAATGTTTCTGTGGAAATGGTTTTGAGGTAACAAACTCCTAAAACAGTAAACAATTTTGCTAGTCTTTTGGTTTAGTATCTATGACAGCTGAATATGAGACCCACTGATCATAAAAAAAACTTGCAACAGATGTTCCTAAACAATCATAAGTTACATTTACTCTTTGTTGTGTGTCTGTATCTAAATAATAACCTAGTTGCAACAGAGCAGATTTCTTCCATGTGTGTATCTCACTGAAGTACATTGAAAAAGAAGTTAAGGCAGTAGTTTTTGATCAACTAGTATAATTTCAAAAATAGAATTGCTTTTAGGCTGGAATTTTCTAAAATGCAAACCAATTAACTTTTTAATAATACGTGAATTAATAGGCACGTTGTGTCCTGTTATAAAAAAGCCATCAGTTTCAGAAGTGCCATGGAAACAACAAAGACCTCTTCTTTTTCTTTAGTGCTGTGCTGGGGTCCCTGATGGAGTGTCAGGGATTTCCATTGGCGTTTCATGTGCTGGCAGGAGCGGGAAAAAAACCCACAAAACATTGCTGAGGACAGTAGTAAAATAATAAAAGAAACCTGAAGGAAATCGGATAATTGGAAATAGCTGCAGCAGAGGAGGAAAGCTTTTAATCTGAGAAACAAAGGCACACGTGTTTGTAATGAATATTGACATTTCTCCCTAGGTTGAAACCCCTCCAAAAGCAAATGCTTACACTAAAACTAAGCTGTTGCCAGGTGCAAAACAACATGACATGAGAATTGCCTGCAAAACTGTTAAGAGAGCTGAGAGACCACGTCTCCTCCCTGACCTTTCTGTTGTGCTCAGCGTAACTAGGCTCTATTGTAACCACAGGCATTGTCCAGATGTTCATCATCTGGATGATGACCATGCTTCAGACTGATTACATGATATGTGGTATTTGCAAAATCAGTGCATCTAGTTTTTGAGAAATAAGATTTTCTACAATTATGTGGCTACATCAGTGTAAATAACGCTGTAAAATAACCCAGGTTCTCCAGGGAAAATGCAATATACTTTACAGGTCATATATGACAATGAAAAAATAAGATTTTTAAGTTTTTAACCTTGAGAGTGATACAAACCAAATTTTTAAAGCTACCAAATGAGAATTTTCCATGTACCAGCCCTCAGCTTGTTAACCTAGCCCTATGTGCTGTAGTGGGCTGTTTTTCAGAAGTCCTTCAGGCCACTGAAATATAAATGTGCTATTAAAACTTATAAAAGATTAAGAATAATCTGTTAAATTGGGAACTAGGACGAGGAAGCAATTTTTTGCATGCACCTTTCTCACATACAGCTGTACCCGGCCGAGATTCACATAATGCAGACAGGTAATTTGATGCTCCAGGTCTGGACTTAAGTGGGTATGGATGGTGTCCTCTCATGGACTATGACAGAATTGTCTTGCTGATACTTTTAAACATCTTAACTATCTGCATAAAAGCTGATTAATTGTTTAAGTCCAGAAGGACCACCTGCTGTTTATTTCCCTGAAATCATGCAGATATCGATCAACTAAAGAGAATAATGGAAGTTGTAGGCACTCCCAGTTCTGAACTTCTGAAGAAAATATCATCAGAGCATGTGAGTTCACAGCTTCAGTGGGTTAACTGACTTTATATCATTTTGCTGTCCCTAATTAGCATCATGTCACTTGTGTTACAGAGGTGTTCTGATTTGGATATGGGCAAATACGTCACGGTGATCTCTCTCTTCTGTTGCTAGAATGCTGTGATTTAAAAATTACATTCTTTTTAGAGGTATCCAAATGCCTTGACTGTCAGCTGGATTCATGTTGATACTTGTTCTCACATACCATTTTTGAAAGGAGTTTTGCAGTTGCTTTTAGGGTCTTTCAATTTACTGCTATAGTTATGATTAAAAAAAAAAAAAACACCAAAACAACAACAACAGACCGATGCTCAGGGCAGAGCATTATATTGTTATTATTAAATCTGATGTCTCTTTAATGTTTAGGCTTTCAGTTGTCATAAGGGATCTAAATAGAGATATCAGAATCAAATAATCTGTGTTCTGCGTGGCTGCTCTTATTTGGATCCCTAATTTGAAATTTATATTTATTCATCTTTATGGATGCTTGTATGAGATCCATCTTCACGGCAGTATCCATAGTTAATGGTGTGGTTTTTATCTCTCCATAGGACTTTAAGATAGTAATCTAGTAAATTAACAATTTACACTTTGTTTCTCTGCTAAAGCTACACTTAAAGCATTCATTTTAAGCAATGACCATGAATAGCTGAGGAATGAGATGTGGTATTGATTGCTAACAGGTAAGTGATGGGCACGGTGTAGAAATACAGATAAACAGCAGCACGCAGATACCTCCAGAACTGCAGCTGTTTCCTTAAATCCAATACTAGTTATTTTTTCAGCTTATCGTTGGGTTTTCTTTGAATTTAATACACCAGTGAGTTAAGCAGGAACAGTAGGAGAGCCAGAGCAACACTGTATTTCTGGAAGGTCCAAGCATAAGGAAACTTCATCAGCGCAGGCCAACGCACAGCCCCAGCACCTGGGGATGGTCTGGGCAGGAGGGTTCATCCTTGTTCCGGGAAATGGAACAACCAGCAAACCTCGGACTGTGCTGTCCTAAGCATAGGTCCTAGGGTAGCCTTTATGTGTTATTAAGGTCCTGTGGTGTTTGCAGTAACACCTTCGGGGTAGTGTACACAAATGTGTGGTCTGCCCGCAAGCAGTCAGTTGCAAGCTTGTTTACGAGATTAAGTACCTTAAATATTTACTGGAAAGAGTATCTGCTTTTGTCTTTGCTCAGTGAGCTCTAAAACTGAAAACACCTCTAAAACTGAAACTGTTTTACTGGGGCTAACTATACCTCTAGAGCATAGAGACAACACAAAATAAAAAAAAAAAAACAAGTTAATGAATGGGAGTGCTGCTAGGTCTTCTCTGGGCTCCTGCTGCTGCTGCCTGGTTAGAGTGATGTCAGAGGAGATACATATTTGCTTGAAGGAACTTCCCTCTTGCAAGGGAGTGTTTGTTCCATTCCTTCATCCTAGTTTTTCTTTACCTTGTAGTGTGGCCTTATTCTTTAGATAGTTGGGTTTTTTTTTGCAGCTTGCAGTCCTGGACAATGGTTTCCATTCCTCTAACAGCAAGATCAGAGGTTTTCTATTTTCAGCTATAAGTAGGGGATTAAAGAATTGGAAACCTCACAGGATGTTTCAGCACAAGTTACTGAGCAGATTTGCCCGTTTTTCATATTAATATAGGTTTAAATGGTGATTGCATTTCATTATTTTCAGGATAATTTAAATGTCTAGATGCTATTGGTTGGTTTTCTGTGGTGAATATATAAGCACAGTGGATGGTTTGATATATTTTGATAGGTCTGTGTTGTTTTCAAAGTACTTCTGGACAAGGTTGGACATAATAATTTTGACCGTATCTTCTTCATTCGTGCTTGGATTAGTGATGTTAATTGATGTCCATGTAGAAATAAATAATCCACAATTCCACAGATGTTTGTCATAAGATAAATTCACCTCTTGTTTCTACCCTAGTCCATGGCTTCCATACAAGAATATGTGACAACTCTCTTTTGCTCTGCTGTTCATACATATGTATAAACTAATACCCCGGAAGGCTTAACTCAGATAGGAGCTGCACAGCCTCACCATCTAGCAGATGTTTGCTGCCTTTATGAACTTTGGGGGTATAAAAATAGGTGGAGTGAAGCCTGTGTTTCACTAATCTTTTAGCATTCTTCTCTGCATAACACTCTACAGCTGCTAAGAAAAAAAATTATCCTTGCTGTCACCCCCATAATGAAGAAAGAAAATGCTAATACAGATTTAACAGGTTGGGGACAGACTACATGAGGGTTTGCTTCTTTTAATAAAACTGCAGTGTGTCGCTAGTGTAGTCTAGGGTTACATTAGAATATGCTTGCATCTTACAAGAAGCAGAAAAAAATAATAGATCTGCCTCGTTAAATTAGAGCATGGTTTGAAAAGAGATTGATATGTAATGATTTAAAACACCTCCCTGTCAGTTCATCGTAGCTGCACACATGAAGATGATGGCAGGGGGATCTGAGGATGTATTTCCCAAGTGTAGGATTGCACAGATGATCTGTCAGAGTATTTTATAGTCACTTCGTGATGCGCTGACATGGTCAGTCCTGAAGATAGTTCCACAGTTCTCAGTCCCATATCTCACATGAAGCCATGGAGCTGCTCAGTGTGAGAAACTTTCTTTTGCTGTCTTCGGTAGGCCAAGGATGCTTGGTTAGCCTCTCGCAGGTAGTTGTCTTCTACACAGATTACAGGAAGAGATGTTGCTCTAGCACCAACATGTTTTAAAGGAGTTAAGGTTTCTTCAAAGACCATCTTGGGTTTTCTGCATTCAGGGACAGCCATTGGCCTCTTCTGTTTCATTTCAGAACTCTGTTCTGTCCAGTCCCAGAATTAGGACCAGTATTCAACCTTTTCTCTTACTGATCAACATTTACCTATCTACCTGAGCCCAGAAATTTGTGGCTGACATCATGTCAGGGTGCATGCTGACATTGCGGGCCCAAAGGAAGGGCTGCCCTTTCCTACCTGAGTATGGATGAACCTTTCACAGCTATAGTGACACGACAAGCTATACACAGTCCAATGTCCAAATGGAGACCAGTGATGAGTGGCGTTCCTCAGGGGTTAGCATTGGGATCAGCACTGTTTAATATCTTTGTTGGAGACATGAATATTGGGATTGAGTTCACCCACAGCAAGTTTGGCAGTGACACCAAGCTGTGTGATGTGGTCAACATGCTGGAGGGAAGAGACGCCATCCAGACAGACATTGACAGGCTTCAGGGGTGGACCTGTGCCAACCACACAAAGTTCAGCAAGCCAAGTGCAAGGTCCTGCGCATGTGTCAGGGCATGAGAGGGACTTAGGGATGTTGGTGGATGAAAAGCTCAACATGAGCTATCAATGAGTGCTTGCACTGCAGAAAGCCAACCATGTCCTGGGCTGCATGAACACTAGCATGGACAGCAGATCATGGGAGGAGATTCTTCCCCTTTAATCTGGTTTTGTGAGACCCCACCCAGAGTGCTGCATCCAGCTCTGGGGTCCCCAACCCAAGAAAGACATGGATCTGTTGTAGCACGTCCAGAGGAGGCCCATGAATATGATCAGAGGGCTGGAGCACCTCTCCTGTGAAGACAGGCTAGAGAGTTGGCCTTGTTCAGCCTGGAGAAGAGAAGGCTCCAGGGAGATCTTGTTGCAACCTTCCAGTACCTGAAGGGGCCTACAGGAAAGGTGGAGAGGGACTGTTGTCAGGGAGTGTAGTGATAGGAAAAGGGGTAGTGGGTTTAAATGGAAAGAGGGTAGATTTAGATTAGATATAAGGAAAAAATTCTTCCCTGTGAGGGTGGTGAGTCCCTGGCACAGGTTGCCCGGAGAAGCTGTGGCTGCCCCCTCCCTGGCAGTGTTCAAGGCCAGGTTGGATGGGGGTTTGGGCAACCTGGTCTAGTGGAGGGTGTTTGGAAGTAGGTGATCTTTGAAGTCCCTTCCAACCCAAACTAGTCTGTGATTCTATGATGAATTCTGTTAAACATGTGAAGATCTGTGCTCTAGAAGTACCAGAATTTTGTTCTTTAGTTACTGAAGCTACTGTTCACAGAGCAGGGAGGATGGGAGGATGCAGATGGTGTCGTACCACTTCACCAAGGGTAACTGAAAGATAATTTGAGTTGCAATTTCTTGTTGAACATTACATGCACGTGTTCCCTGGGGAGATACTACAGTGAACCAGTAAGTACAGGTCAAAGCACAAATGCTGCCACATAACCCTTAGAGGAAAATATACCTGTTTGAAACTCTCATGCTTATTGTGCAATATGCAGGAGTGACTGCTTAAAGTCATACGTTATTGTTTCATGGAAAGAAGGTTTTCTGTGTATAGGAAACATAAAAAATATGATGTGTGTTTTTGTAGAGGTGGTATGGTTCTTGCTGGGCAAAATTGAACCTCTCTGCATGTGTTACATATATTCATTTATTCCCAGGCAAGAAAATACATCGAATCTCTTCCACATATGCCTCAACAGGATCTGAAAGCAGTATTCCGTGGTGCAAATCCATTAGGTAAGAAAGTCAGACTGACGCAGCTCAAACCTCTGACTAACATAGGAACTCAGGCTCCTTTGCTACATGATCCCATATAATAATGATCAGTCCAGTGAGAAGAGCATTGCTTAACCTTTGATCCTGAGACTGTTTTCCCTTCACAAAGCCTGTGTCTTTTGTTTCTGGTGGAGATTACTGGAACCTCCTGAAGGGAAACAGCCTGAGGATGAAAAGCAAAGCAAAAGCCAGCTATATTTAGCAGGGATAAATAAAAATGTCACGGGGTCTACACTAGAGACATCACTTCTGGCTCAGGAAGGCCATGAGCTGTAAATTGCTGGCGAGCAGAAGAATATACCAGGAAGTATAGCTGTTTGAATGACCCTTTTGATTGCTATTTCCTAGGAATGTGTTAGCCATTGTTAGACACAGGATACTGGGCTAGACAGACCTTTGGTCTGATCCTGCATAATTGTTTTTATGTCTAACCAATTGGTTCTGCCTGTGCAAAAAAGATGTTTCTGTGATCCATTTCTGGTGACTTGGCAAAGGAGACAAACATTGGAGTCATTGGAGTTATTTTACTACAGTGCCTAGTCAGTTCCATTAAGGGCAAAATAAAATGCTATATATAGGGAAGTAGTATGAGTTAAAATGTTTTCAATTCTTTCTGTGTATTCAAAGACAATTTTGCAAATACAAGTAGCTGTGAATGTTTTTGTTAATAAAAAAATTTCATGTATTTGCATGAGGTACATGAGAGCATGCTATGCATTCATATAAAGGCAAATTACTGAAAATACTTAAATGAAAGCTCTAAAAATAATTTTTATATCACATTTGAAAGTTATTATAAAGTTTATATATAAAACCAATTTCAGACTCACACATCTTTCATTTCTAATATTCTGAAACTTTCAACATATTTTCTCTATGCTGGATAATTATTTAATTGCTTTAGCTAATTAAAAGTATAATCTCATATTTGCAGTCTTAAATTACATAAATTCACACTGATCAGGACTAAGTTAAGCACATGATGCACAACACAGAATATTTAACATTTAAGCACACAGATCTTTTCAGAATGAAGGCCTTGTATATCTTAAGAGGCGAATCAGATACCAAATAGACTGTAATAAACTTCTGTGCACACCACAAGCAAATGAGAAGCTTCCTTCTGCTCTGACATTTGTGCTTAGAGTATAAAATCTTCAAAACTTGTTCAGTAAATCACCTAAATTTTGTGGGTTTGCCAATAACTTTAACTGTGTTTAAGGTGAGTGAGAATAGATTGTGTGTAAACAGTTGCCTTCTCTTTTACAGCTGCTTCCGGCTTTGAACCATGTTTCTCATTTTCTCTTAGCTGTAGATCTTCTTGAGAAGATGCTTATACTAGACAGCGATAAAAGAATTACAGCCTCAGAAGCACTGGCACATCCCTACTTTGTACAGTACCACGATCCGGACGATGAACCTGAGGCTGAGCTGTATGACGAGTCAATAGAGAATAAAGAGCGAACTATAGACGAGTGGAAAGGTAACAGAATTGCAAACAGTAGTAAATACACACAGCAGAGCAAAACCTTCCTGTTGTAAGTTTTCCTCTGGTTCTAACCAGAGCAATTTGAACTTTTAAGCCTCAGGGAAACAAGACAAGTCTGTCTGCATGCTTGTGGGAGTGGAGATGTGGAAAAGGCTGAGTTTCCTCTCTGGATTTCGCTCCCTTCCCCTATTCTATCATCCCTCACTGCATTCCCTATCACAGGTTTACTCTTAACTATAAGTTGGTGTGAGTTACCAGGCAAGCACACAGGTCGGTACCTGTCCTACGGCAAGTGATGCTATTTGAGAATCTGATCAGCCTTTTTTCCCAAAATGGAACTTTTTTCCACATAAAAGTGTATTTGGCTAATCATTTTTATATACCCAAGCAATTGGGATCAATAGATAAACCCTGCTGTTGATCCTGTTTGAGGTGAGAGGTGATGATTTTATTCTGGAGTGACACCTCAAAACCCATTCTTGAGAAACAGTGCAACAACCTCTTTTTATTAGTTAATTCCATGCTTGCATCATGGTCATATTGCACTACAGTACCATGGAAGTAACACTGCTAAACTTTTAGGTTGCAGTTACACTGCAAAGCACAGTCCAATTTCATCATTGCCTAATGAGGACATGTCATGCTAAAAATAATTCCTTACTAGACATTTTAAATTGAGAGTAATGGTCTAGAAAACCTATTTGTCAATAAAGCCCTTCTCTTGGCTTAAGATTAATTATGTATTCCATAAAATAAATGGTCTTCTTTTTCTGCTTTACTCCAGAAAGGCTTGATAAAAATATATTCACAGAGTAGGTTTTATTATGAAAAAATAGCAAGCTCCCATGTCTTACTCTTGCCTTTCCACTTGCACAGTGTTTTATCCTGGGCATTTCAGGGGAGACAAGTAGACCAACTGCAGCAAATACATCCTAAAGAAAGATAGGAGCGGGGTCATGGGTCTCTGTGCAATAAAGAAAGGTCCTGGAGCCCTGGGAAGGGCTCTCTAGAAGCCTGTGGCATCTATACAAACAAATAGGAATGACTGGTATCGTGTATTCCTTACACAGTACTCTCCTCTGCAAAACCCGGCAGCACACAGCACCACCCATACATCTTGTTTATTGAGAGGCATGTTCAATTTGCTGCTGTACTTAACAGTGGCTGATTTGGGGTTTTGCTCCAGTTTCTGCTGGCTGCATCTTTAACAGGAAAATTTATCAATTTCCGAGTCATGAAGCTGGTTTCTGTTTGTGATGAAACCCCACTGAAATTATTTCAGGAACAATCTTAGCTTAACACTTTCTGAACTGAAATGAGGACATGGAGATGAATTCTCTAAGAACAACAGAGTCCTATTTTTCTGTATCACTGACCTTGATGGAACTACAGTTAAAACTTCTTCTTTTGCAGGGCAAAACCCCACAGATCCACAAAAAACCCTGGGACACAAATGTCAAAACTGGCACAGGACACACATCTCTTCCTCCTGACCATATTTTTATCCTGGGGAATAAACTTTCTCTACCCCTTCCCCCCTCCCCAAGCATAGCATGTGCCACATTTAAGTAAGATGACATGAAAGGTCAGCATTTGCATAAAATATTTGTATCGTTCATGAAATATTGACCCAGTTTCTCAAAATGTCAATGGAGTATTTCCCCTCACTTTCTGTTCAAATTAAAAATCAGCAGAACTTGATCCCAAGAGAGACCTAGCACCTAAGTAAAATGAGATTTCAGGCACTTTGTCTCACACATTATGCAATCAAGAGTTTCCTTGGCCTCCATTGTGCTCAGATGAGGTTTACAGCCCATGGTCACAGAATTCCTTCTGACATGTTTAATCAGTTGGAAAATATTGCAGAATTTTAGAGGCCAAGAGTATGCTGCTTGGAAATGAATGCCCTGCACCTTATTGCTCCTTAGCTTCTGCTCCAGTTGCAAGTATCTCAGCTTCACAATTGTAAAATGCGCAGCCAACAGGAAACGTTTCCAATAGAGTCCCAGGCATCTGATTTCTGAGGACACTGGCTTCCTCTGGGTTCAGCCAGGACTGCTCTAGCTGGTCTCCCACCTAGCTGCGTTTGGCCACATGCTACTTAGCAGCAGCAGATCAGTCACTGAAGGAGTCACCTCACGCATCCTTCTGCCTCGGGGGTTTTGCACCCAGGATTTCTTTCAGAGAAATCCTTCACTGAACCTGGCACACTGGTCACTGCACACCTTGCTACAGCATAACACAACCAGAGCCTGTGCAACTCAGCCCAAAGACTCTTAGACCCTTCTTAGAGGAGGGGAAGGTCTATTTGCATGAGTAGTGGCTGTCTTGGACAGATCTATTTCATACACAAGCTGATAGGCACAAGTTGGAGATGATTCAAACTTTTGTGCTAGGAAAAGAGATCCTGAAGTAATGCACTGTTAGTTGTGAGTGAATGGGCTTTGGTCCTTAAAATATGATGTCAAATTTGAGAAAAGACATAGGAGGTGGCCACTGATGTCATATTCCATTTCTATGAAGGCACAAAACAGGACGTGACTGTCAGCATGAAAAGATAAAGCACTATTCCCAAAGCAGGGCAAAATAGCAAGGAATGCATGCTTCTAGTTAAGCTGTTATTGATGAAAATAGAACTGTTACATGTTCCTGAGACAAAAGAACATCTTTTTTTTCAGAGGACCTTCAGATTAAGTTATTTAAAATAATAGATTGAAGAAAAAAACCCCAAACATAGATCCCAAGGCATCAGCATTGTGCATGATTTACATTGAAGTCCACTGACTGAGAGATGATAAAGAACATTCTCCGCAGTTACAAGTATACACTTTACAACTTGTTTGGGTGCTTTTAAAAATTCCATTTTCTCTTTTATTACATCATTTTGTCAGGTCATAATTGATGGTTCCATGTCAGGGCCTGTGTGTTTTAGTAATTAGCCGAAGGGGATAGCCATATTGTACAATAAGAGTATTTGCAAGTCTTAGTTCATAATCTGAGGTTAACAGAAGGATTACTGGTGAATTCAGTCCATTTTTGCATCTGGACTCTAAAACAGATGGAAATACAAACTACAAGTCGTATACAGCCATAGAAATGTTTGGGTTTTTTTTCTGGAATATCTTTTCTTTGGGCAAGAATATCACCTAATTCTCTCTCTCTCTCCCTTACCCCTTTCCTACAGAACTTACCTATGAAGAAGTGATTAGCTTTAAACCCCCTGACTTAAAAATGGATAGCCTGGAGATAGAGCAGTGAAGACAGGCAGGTCTGTCTTGCCTTGCTGCACTATGAAGACTGTTAAAATATAACCATACAATTTAACCTGTGGTCAGATGTAGATTTTACTATCCAAAGATGTTGGAGAAGATGTGGAAAAGCAGATGCATTAAACAGAAGCCAGATGTTGTCCATTTTGTGTGGGTTGTTAATGGGGGGTTTTTTGCCTTGCAATATGAATGTATTCCCAACTCACAAAGGGTGATGAAGAACTGCTTCATTCTGACAAAATTATGCACTGAGTTCTGTCGAGCTGTGTTCTGCATGTTTCATTTTATCAGTTGTATTGCCAAAATAAAGGTGACTCTTAAAATCATTTTAAAATTGTACATTTAAAGCATGAATGTATACAAACATAAACATAGAAGTCCATACAAGTGATCCTTTTTTTTTTTTTGTGGCATTTTATCTGTCCATTTTCATATTATCTATAGTTAGTGCCTTTATGAAGAGAGCCGTGGTAGTGAGATAGGCAGAATATGCATATGTAGTCATATCTGTGGTGGTCTTACAAATATACTGGATGTCTCTCGAGCGATCTTAACAGCAGTTGACAGTCAGTAAAAATAAATCTTTGTCTTCTGTTGCCATTCGAGTGTCTGCTCTCATTCTTTGCCCCGTGTGTCTATATTTTTTTTTCTGACCCACACAGCATCAGTCTGTGAGACCGTTTTAATTTCCAGTGGTGCTTCTAACCATGCCATCAGTGGAGTGCTGGCGGATGTGCCCGGGTTTACAGCAAAGTACCCTGAAGGCTCCATAGCAGATCTCTTGAGTCTCCTGCAAGCTTCAGCAAAGGCTGAAGTCATAGGTGGCAATGCAGGAGAGCTCTGTTCAGTTCACGGCTTTCAATTCAATATTCCCTATTGTCTTGTTCTCCTTCACATAATCACCGGGAAAATAATAAATGCCGTGGGAAGACAAGACAAACCAAGAAGATTTAAGAATTTGTGTGAAAAACAAAACATCCATGTCATCAGAGTTTCTTTATGAGCAAAATTTTAAAGGCTTTCCAGCTCTGAAAAGTTGAAAAATTAAATTAAAAATTGCAGGATACACCGGATACCAAAATGTCATAAAGATTTAAATGTATCTCATTGCCCCATTGAAGGCATAAAACTAAAACAGGGATATCTGTGAGGCCTCTTGTGGTGTCCTGGCTGTGTCTTTCTACATATTTATTATGTTGTTCAGTGTTGTTTATTTTTGCATCTCACTCTGTCAGAGTCTCATTTTGGCGGTGGCTTTTTATATTATTTAGGTTTTCTGCAACTTTTGTCTTTAAGATTCAGTTGTACAGCTATTACCTGAGGTAATTTACTTTCTTCTGTATCTTTTCTATGTAAAAATATATCTTTTTCTTAATAAACACATTTTTAAAAAATCCAGGCCAAGAATTTTTATTTTTCAGTATTGTTTGTCCTCTTTAAGAAATAGAAATCTGCATTCCATGGAAATGGTGGACAGTTATCTGATACTTGCACCCAGTTGAACGAAGCCATTTGTTTTGTCACCTGAATTGTCACCTGGCCATCATTACTTTGGCTTGATCACGCCTGTCATGGTCATGCAATGACTGAATTTCACAGTGATTAAAATAATAGAATCATAGAATCCGTTAGGTTGGAAGGGACCTTTAAAGGTCATCTAGTCCAACCCCCCAGTAGTAAGCAGAGACATATTCACTAGTTCACGTTGCTCAGAGCCTCATCAAGCCTGACCTTGAATGTCTCCAGGGATGGGGACTTCCACCACCTCTCTAGACAACCTGTTCCAGTGATCTTTCACCCTCACATTGCTTAATATCCAACCTAAGCCTTCTAATCACTACACGCCCTTGTGAACAGTTCCTCTCCACCTTTCTTACAGGCACCTCTCAGGTACTGGAAGGCCACTGTAAAGTCCCCCCAGAGCCTTCTCCAAGCTGAACAAGCCCAACACTTTCAGCCTGTCTTCATAGGAGAGGTGCTCCAGCTCTTGGATCATTTTTGTGGCCCTCCTCTCTGGACATGCTCCAACAGCTCCATGTCCTTTTTGTGTTGAGGGCTCCAGGGCTGGATACAGTATTCCAGGTGAGGTCTCACTAAAACAAAGGGGCACAATCACCTCTGACCACACTTCTTTTGATGCAGCCCAGAAAGCAGCTGGCCGCCTGGGCTGCAGATGCACATTAGTGGTTCATGTCCAGCTTTTCATCCATAAGTACTCCCAAGTCCTTTTCCTCAGGGCTGCTTTCAAGCACATCATCTCCTAACCTGTATGGATAATGGGGTGCAGGGTTGGTGCACCAACCCAGGTGCAGGACCCTGCACTTGTTATTGTTGAACCTCATGAGTTTCACCTGGTCCCACTTCTCCAGCCTGTCCAGGTCCCTCTGGATGGTATCCTGTCCCTCTGGCACTTTAACCTCACCACTCAGCTCTTGTCATCTGCAGACTTGCTGAGGGTGCACTCAATCCCACTGTCAGTACCATTAGTAAAGGTATTAAACAGCACCAATCCTAGCACAGACTCCTGAGGAACACCGCTTGTGACTTTCTTCCATCTGGACTTTGAGCCATTGACCACCACCCTCCGGATGCGACCATTCAGCCAAATAGGAGACAAGAGTTGTAAACCTTAAATGTTTTGTCTGAGTACATAAATAATATAATCACTTAGTCATGTCTAAAATACCTTTTTTTTATTATTTGTTTATCAGTTAACAGAAAAGTAGCTCGGTGCTTTGTTTTCCCTGAAATATAATACAGGATTGCTAGCCTGTTCTGTGGCTCTGCTCCAGCTGGATTGTCAAGGATGAAATAAAGACATTTCTTGAGAACCTTCTGCATCCAACGATAATTAATTTTGTGTGGGATTTGTCCCATCATCTGTTTCATCTGGTTTCCTGACTATGAGGGTGGCCGTTGCCAAATGTTTGAAGGGATGAGTAAAACTCCACGGTAGGCAAAGACCAGACAGTCTTCTCTTGCCATAGCTCTGCTACCTGAGGTAGAAAGACAGAAATTTTATATCAATTTCAAAATTTGCTCTTCTGGCTATTCTGGATCTTCTTTAACCGCACAGCTATGATATTATGTTCAAAGATGTATTTTTTTCTAGGACATAAATTATGCAGGAAGAATACAATCATAGTGACATTTAAACTAATCGAAGGTGACAGTAATGAGTAACAGGAGCTCAGCTATTTTTAATGGAATACCATCAAAATTCATAAATCATCTCATTTTAATGTCAAGGAAAACAGCAGGGAGAGATATCCAAATCCTTGATTTGCAAAAGGAAGGCGATTTCTTAGACCTCAAAAGCCATTAATTAAAGTCTTTTCAAGAACAGGTAACCGAGTCCCTTGCGGTAATCCAACGTGGGACTGCAAGGTGGCAAGTTTATCAGTTTACAGCAGCAGGGCAGGGTAATTGGCAAGCCAGTACCCCCCCGGGAGAGAACGGTGGAAAGCTTAGCACTAACAGTGCTTATCGTTTGAGCACAGATGGAAAAACACATTCATCAAGCAAGAGAAAAGAGGCGAGTGGAGGTAAACATCGAGGAGTGAGGGCTTTGTCGCACTCCATGAGCCTGTAAGAAACGTCACGTCAGGAGAAATTTTAAGGAGTAAATAAATATAAAAGTAAGGATTTTGTTTTATAAACACTTCTTTGCTAAAAAAGGTCTTAGCTACAAATTTTACTAAAAATTACAGCATTGTTTACAAGTTTTATTTGCAAGCTTGTAGTGGAGCTTGCTTAAACTCTGCGTATTTAATCTCCTGACATTGCTCTTCCTCTCATTATTACAACAGTGCTTTTGTAGGTCCTGAACATATTGCCTGTATGTTTGAGGAGAGTGTCATAAATTTTACCCCACACTACATTAGGGCACTTGTGGTCTCTGACCACCTGCAAAGCACAGAAGGGATGCTCAGACAAGTGCAGCTGAGCGATGTTAGCAGAGGGAAGGTCTCAGGCTTCCACTGAGGCAGGACACAACTCCCCAAGGGCTCTCTCTGATTAATTATTGTCATTGTTAGCAATTCTAATCTTAATTTACCTAATTTCAGCTTTCACTCAGGAGATCTTATTATTCCTCCGCGTACCGAATTGAAATCACTTCAGTACAACCCCAAGTCTGGTAATTTTATCACCACAGGAAGCAAAAGGTTGTGCAAAAGGAAAAAAAAAGGTCTTTTATGTAGATCTCAATATTTTTATGTGCATCAGTTTACATAGTATTTCCTTCAAAATCTCCATCTGTACTTTTTAGGATCTCTACCTCATCAGCACTGAAGCCCAGCAGTGGGAAATTAATATGCCATGGTCAAAGCGGAATTAAGACTAAGCAAATCTTCAATTTACAAGTGTGCTAATGGAAAGAAAAACAGGATGGTTTAGAGGAGAAGCACAGTGTTAGAGAGTATCGCTCATCATAACACACAGAATTCCCTCCTCCCGGAACATATGATGTGGCTACACAAGTATGAAACAGTGGGGCTGCTAATAACTTCAGGAATTTGGAGAGGAGAATAGGAAATTAGGTAACCAACCGTGATACCTGAAAAAAAACCCCATATATTATGTACTAGTAAGTCAAGAGCCATCACAGCAACAGAACTGTTGCAGAATTTCCATTAGTGCTACTGGCAAGTTTTTGATGTGGTGCAAAAGATGTGAGGAGGAAGGAAGGAGGCTCAGAATGCTGCAGGATCCAGCACAGTGAGCTCTCCCTAGGGACAGATGGACACAACTCTTTCAAGCACAAAATGATGGCAAGAAAAGCCCCTTTGTCAGAGGTGGGGAGCGGTTAATAAAAAAACCACTTCCTTCCTTTCTTCCCATCACATGTGCTCCTGGATCATAACAAAACAGAAATCCACCTTCCTAGCTCTTGGGTCCTGGTCAACGGTGAATCCGTTAACAAAAAGTACCATATTTAGCTGCAAAATACTTAAGTATTCTTTTCTATGTCTATAAATTGCTGACTTGTCCCAAGAATCCCTGACAGATGACCAGCAGTAAAGATTTAATTCTCGCTAAAAGAAAATTGCACTGTAAATTGAGTAAATTATACCCTTTGGTAGCAGCAGAAAGGAGTTCAGCCTTGGCAAGATGAGCATCCTCAGGAAGGAACTAATAGTGACACCTCCATTTGCTTTAAAAGCAGCTTCTTGTTTCTCTCACACATGAATTGTGCCGCTAGCGTGTAGAGATGTAGTGCAATTCTCTAAACCTGGTCCTTAGAAAATCAGCCCAGTGGCATATGTGAGAGCACCAAGTGTCATTAATTTATGAGCCTAAGCAAAAAGCATAAGGGGTGTTATGGAACTAGTACCAAGAGACTCAGAAAGCTGCATTAGCGTAGCTACTACTGACCTTCTTTCTACTGTGAGATAAAATATTGAATGATATGCCTAAAAAGGTCTTAAGTTTTCACTCCAAGGAGGGAATATATTGTGAGTTCCCTATGCAAATGCTGATCTTCCAACCAATCTGACACTTCATCCATTACACGGGAATTTTTTACATACTGAGTGAAACTCTCCAATTAGGCTTCAACCCTGCCTGCATACAAATGCTTCATTTTCCATTTACAGAGTCCCCCAGCTTCAATTACTGTCACAAATTAAGATGTGTGCTGTAGTACAAAGGTTTCAGCTAGTCCTTTTAGGGTCCAATTTGATCACAAGTGTTACTGAATGCAGTAGAAATACTGAATCACAATGGCAGCCCTAAGACAAATATATGTTAAATCAGCCATAACTGGCAGCCTCCAGTGAGCCATACTTTGCTCCTTTCAGAATAATGTCCTGTAGACGAGGTCTAAGATAATATATTCCTATTTCATAGTCATCTTATAACAGACACAGAAGGCTCCAATCAAGAATAAACCCCAGCTAAGTTATAACCATGCAAAAAAAAAAGAAACCCCACAGCATACTCCTGGCCTGCCCAGTTCTCTCACCAGGCTGAGATGGAAATGAATGAATGAAGACAGGGTAAGAGTATACCACTAAATTTGTGGTGATTTAAACAGGTGATGTGCACAACAATGTAATAGAGAAATGCATAAAGCTCACAGTGATATCGTTTAATGGTCTTTTAATATGATTTTTTGCATTGAAGTTGGGAAACTCTTCAACACAAGTGAGTCTATTTTCCTCCGTGCACAACAGCACCTCAGACTGTGACAATCTGTGATAGTTTAAAAACTAAACTATAGTTTTTTGTAGGAGTGAGTACAAAGAGGACCTTTAGGCAGGCTCTGAGGAGAAAGAAGAGCTTTAAAAGCAGTTGGTTTTACTTAGCTCTCCTATCCTCTATATCCAGCATTGCTTCCTCCAAGCCCCTCCAGCAAGCAGGGACAACGGCATAGTAAGCAGTTACTCAGTTAAGTTCTCACTCTACCTCTTGAACAAATGATACAGTCAGTTTAAAAAACCCAAAAGTATTATTATTTTTTTAAATAAAGCACTTAAGAGGTGCATACTTATTCCTTCCTGACAGTGGCCGAGCACCCCCGTGGCATGGCAAGGCGCCCAGGCGTGCTCTGTCTCACAGAAACTAGAACTGAAGCACCCTGCTCAGGGGTCAGAGACAAAACCAGAAAAGTTGCAAAATCGTTGGCAGCAGCACCACTGGGGAAGGGTGGGGACACAATAGCATGGGAATATTTTCACATGAAAAACGAGATTTTTTTTTTATTTACTTAAGCTTTAGTTCTTGTTATAAATAAAATGGACCTACAGCCTCCATGGCAAAATATCTAAGTAGACAAGAACAGCGTAGAATTAGAAGGCAACGATAGAAAGCTCCTACAATATTATTTTATTTAACCAGTTTTCTATTCTTGACTTTTAAAACTATATTTTTGACAATTCATCAGGATGTTTATTGACATTTAAGGTACGTGTTACAGAACTAAATTACTCATATGTAAATTACCATATCAAGAAAATGACTGTGTGAAAGACACCTTATAGGCATGAACAGGCAGAAAGGTCAGAAGATGTTTGATTTTTTCAAGGGCTTTGTATGATCTCCTGCTTTCCACTGGTTGAATCCACATTGCCAGTGCCTGGACAAAGGGATCAAAGCACCAGTGCTCACACAGAGACCAGGATCTCCTTTGCCCAGGGCCTGGCAGCCAGCCCACAGTTCAGCTCCTGACAAAGTTATGCCATTTTGTCACTGCTAATAAAGTTTGTTGTGAGCAGTGTTGCCATTAACTCTCTCACCAGACTCAGTACCTACAGAACTTCTTGGGAAAATATGGTGAGCTTTTTCACAGCTCTCTCTTGCAGAGCTCATGCTCCAGCAACGAAGCCTCACATCCATGCTGGAGCATAAATTGAGTTCTCAGTCCCTAGAGGGATTAGAAAGACTACTGCATCCACCCCATCCACCCCATGTGCTTTGCAGCTGATGGCAACCCTCCAAGGCATTGAAAGCTGGCTCTTTCAAAAAAAAAGGTATCAAAACAAATGTTTCTTCATGGTAACAACTTTGCCATCCTTCAGTTTACAGAGTAGGCATTAGGAAAGTGGACTTTTTTGCATCATTATTGCATGTATTACCTTTTACTCATTATGTCTGAATGAGGTCCCTTTTTTGTTCTGTAAATGTCACAATAAATATACACCAAAAGCAAAACCAGCTGATAGCATTCCTTCAACTTACCCTGTCAAGCACACACTGCCTGGGATAAAATACAGCCATAGTATCCTATTAGTCTCATTGCAACAGATTGTCTTTAGGAGAACACATCACCATATATCCAGCCAAGCAAGCAGGATGCGTCTTGTGACGCTGCTGTAAGATCTACCAGCTGTGAAGGGATCCAAGTTTCCCCTCTCACTCCCTTGACAGACACTTATAATGGTTTTATTAGACAAAGCTTCCCTTCTTACAGAGGTGCTGATTCCCTAGTCTTTTCAGGAAGTTTATCGGTTCATTCCCTATATGTGTGACATGACAAGGAAAACTGGTCTTGTATTTGACCTGCGCTGCTACCTCATCCCTCTACAGCAAGGTATACCTTAATATCTACAAAAAAATTAAAAAAAAAAAAAAAGGAAAAACATGGGGAAACCAGCATTGGCCAATTTTGTAACTGAATTTAAAACATCTTACAAAAGTTGCTATGTAATCTTCTCAGCTTCTGCATAAGAACAATGTTGTCTTGGTGCTGGATTAGTACTTTCTTCTACTGTACCAAAATAATCAACTTTCTGCACTGACAAAATGCAAGTAGTGAAAAAGCATCATTTCGACACAAGAGGGTAAAGAAAAATAGGCAAGGGATCAAAAGCAGAACTAATCCATACTGATGCATGTATAGTTCCCATTAAAATAAGTCAACTAATGGACTGTCTCAAAACGGCAGGGAAGGTAAAGATGCTCTATCCTCCACCACGCCCATACCACATCTTGTACCAGCCATCACCTGAATAGCAAACACAGCATAAAAGTGATCTCAGAAATGAAAAAAATGTATCAATCAATCTGCTGGGACAGCGGATAGTCTAACACTGACACGAACATCACATTACCTGCCAAATGTCAGAAAGTTGGTTTCTGTTCTCACCCAACCATGGACTCAAACAGGTCACCAATCAACAGACAGCAGCGCTGGGAAACAGAGATTTTGGGTGGAAGGATATTAGTCTGGGCTTGGAGACGTTCAAGGCCAGGTTGGATGAGGCCCTGAGCAACCTGATCTAGTTGAGAGTGTCCCTGCTTCTTGCAGGGGAGTTGGACTAGATGACCTCTGGGAGTCCCTTCCAACTCTAATCATTCTATGATTCTATGATTCTAATTTGCAGCACTGCTCTGCGGGCAACTTCAGAAATGGTGTTTTCCTCCTGTATCCAACATGTAAATACCAGGAGGAGGGAGGGCAGGGCCCTTCTCCGCATTCAGCAGCAGGGCACGAAAAGGTCTGGGCCCGTGGCAGTTTCCAAAAAAGGCATGGGGAAACAAGGAAACTTGTCTGGGTCGTCTCTGTTGAGCTAGGCAACAAACTGAACTCAGACTGAACTTGTCACAACTGGAACTCTAGTGACAGCAAGTTTGAGTTATCAGACCTCAGCAGCATTGCTCATGGGTGAAGTCAGAGCAAACAAAGCCTTTACTGGACCCAGAAGGACAATAATTTTAATTGCACTCACACCAAGAACACATAATATTTTAATTAAAGAAGGTCTTCATGTTACCTGATGTGCTGGCCCAGACCTATTTGGTACAGAGAAGGTTGCTGTTCTCAGCGCTTCAGCACAGCAATGGTTTCGTATTGCACCAGCCACGCACAGGACCCCTCGCTCTGAGGAACTGAATCAAGTGCATGCTTGTCTCCATTTATCTGTATGAAGTATCTCAAAACTTGTGTTCTGACCCCGAGATGAACTGGGAAGCTCTCAGCTGCACACCTCAGCGCAAAGGTCATTTGAAAGCTCGCTCTTGTACTCCCGGCTCTCGTCAAACTCTTAACGCTTTGACACAGCACTCGGTTGCGCCTTACCAGATGCAAAAACAGACGGCAGGACGAGCCCCGAGCGCAGTGCCACGCCAGTGCACACGCACGGACAGAGGGCTGGGATAGGGGCTTGTTTCCAGCCCCGCAGCAGCGGAGACTTGCGCAGGCACCGAGAGCCTCGGCACCTGTCCCCCGTCCCGGAACGAGCCGGCTGGACGGCTCGCTGCCCCCATCCTCCACCCCACCGCCGGGACGCCCTACCGTTCGCCACCCCCCGCGGAGCGCACTCCCAGGTGTGCCGGACGAGGCGGCAGGGGAGAGGGGACACACCCGCTCCCCGCCCCG
>VXBZ01009107.1:448409-525909 GCA_013399135.1 Heliornis fulica
TTGTGTGTGGGGGTGGGGGGTGGCGTTGCTTGGTTTTGCTGCTTTTTCGTCCTCCCCAGATGTTCCTCTTCAAAGCTTTAGGAAATTGGGTACTTCACGTCGCAGGGCCTGGCAGCCTTTTAGACGAATGACCCTAGGCGCCGCCAGTGAGGTGTTTAGGGAGGCACAGGGAGACCACCCAGGCACCCACCGGGCCGCAGGTTGAGGGCTGGGCAGCGCAGGGCAGGATGCGGCCCCTCTCCTGAGCCAGTGGGGTTTGCAGTCTCGCTTGCGTCCTCACTCACCAACCTCTACTTGTTCCCTTAAAGCTCAGCCTTCGATGGAAGAAGTGGTACCAAAGTGGCCATTAAGAAATTGTACCGCCCATTTCAGTCTGAACTCTTTGCCAAACGAGCCTACCGAGAGCTGCGCCTCCTGAAACACATGAAGCACGAAAATGTGAGTTGGGTCGTTAGCAGATATCCCCACCAACGCTGAAGCTTAGGCCCCCTAAAAACAAAGAAAATACTCAGATTTGGACAAGGCAGATGTGTAGCTGAATGGAATTCAAGAATCCTTCGTCCTGTCTTTTGTCTTTCTGCCCTTTATCTACAGATGTCAGTTCGTGCAAATTGGAATACCCTGTGGGAAGCACCACTTCATTTCCATGTAGGAAACGTTGGGTGGGGAGGGTTAGGACCAGAGTGGAATTTGCATTCTGAACTAGTGAGAGAGATTAAGGACCAGAAATTACATTCTTCATCACCACATGCCTGTGAGGTGCAGGAGAATGCAGAGCATGGATCTGTGCTGGATTGTCCTGGCTGCCAACATATCTTTTTTTTTCTTTTATTTTCTTTTTTTTTTCCTTTTCCTTTTGAACATGCATGAAGATGGCTATGGTACACATGCGTATCTTTGGGTATAGATGGGGTAGAGGGTTTTTGTTTGGTGGGGGGGGCGTTTCAGTCTTTCATGAAACATTTGTAAGGTTTGAGTTCATACTAATGTGAAGCAAGAAAACCTTGTGAATGACTAAATAAATTGCTTTAATAGAAAGCAGAGAATAGAATATGGAGCTCAGCACAGACTTCCACTTAATGTGAAAGCAGAACTGCCACATAAAGAAGTGTTGAGAGTGATACTGAGATAAAGACACTTGGTCCCAAGAGTGCTCAGTGACTTAAGAGGAAAAAAAAAAAAAAAAAAGGGGGGGAGATTGGTGTGAAAACAGTTATTGTGGAATCAAAGAACAGACTCTAGGTGAGAAGGATCCCCGGCAGGCTTGAAGCATCATAGTAGTGGCTGTGAATGCTGTTTGTTGTGAATACAAGGGGGAGAGTTTGGAGTGAGTTGTTAAAATGATGAATAAGAATCTGGTTTGAAATGTTATTAACATGAAAGCGTAGAGCATAGCTCCATTTAGATGGCCTTTGAGGAAAGCTAAGAGATCAGAAGTGAGGACAAGAGAAACTGGTAATAGCAGTAGCCAGTCATTGCCATTTAATGCTGATATTGATGCTGTGAGTACCCACAGTGTCCAGGTTCATTGCGAAGAATAATCTGTGGGATACCCTGACTGTCCAGGCAAAAAAAAAAGACCTTTTTTTTAGGCTTAAGAACATGTGTCTGTTAACATTTTAGTCTGGATCTTGTAATACATTTGACCATTTTACTTGATGATTCCTTTGAAGTAACTGCTTCATAACCACTGCTGTATATGTTAAAGAGTTAACGTTTGCTGGGAACTTCTGTGTCATGCATGGGCTTTCATACGCTCAGCATTCTCTTTACTGAACGTTTGGGAGCAGAGCAGCTCGTGCAGTTGCCAAACTCCTAACTGTGTCCAGAATTTTGAGATTATTTGTCTTCTATTTCCCAGAATAATTTGTTGGGTAGCATTTTCCACTCCTGGCAGTTTTTTTGCGGTGTATGCCCTTCGGGATAATACTCTGGAACCGTTTTCATAATTAAAGAGCCTAGAAGGCAATGCTCACTGAGGAACATGAACACAATCTGTAAAAGTTACAAATCAATATATATGAAGGAAGGGAGTAATTTACAGCTTTAGGAAACAGTTTGGGCCACAGAAAGCAGAGTCTTTTACCATGAATTATGGCATCTACTCATTAGAGAACAAAGACTGAATAAATGATCCTGCAGGGATTTGTGGGCACTGTGGAGACAGAAGCTGACTACTCCACCTGCCTGGAATGGGGCTGAGATGTCAATACAGCCAGTCGAGTGAATTTCCATCCACCAACCCAGCCTCACACTCTTCTGTCAGTCGTTTCAGAAAGGGTGATTTAGGAATAGCAACAATGCCTTTGAGGATTTCTACTCCCTGTGCTGATCACAGGATACTCTTTGGCCCCTCCACCCATCTAGAAATAAAAGAGTATTGCTGCTTTGCAGTATTTTCAGCCCCCTCTGACCCACCACCATTCTAGCAAAGAGCCTCATTTTGCATATTTCCACCAGAGGATGGGTTTACAGGCAGACAGTAAGGTCTTTTCCCATTTGCATCATCACATGTGGAATGTATATATAGTTAAACATATGTACAGTAGTAGCAGGACAGCTTCTTTTCCCTTGTCATTGGTCAGAAGCCTTTCCCTTGTCAGAAGCGGCCATTGTCACTTCTGTAAGTCTGGCTGTGGAGTTTTGAACAGGTCCCACTTGTGTGGGTGCATATCCCCTTATAACAAGACTTAGTAGAACAGCGATTGAAGGATCTTCACTGATTTTTTTCTGTTAATCATTATAGTATATTTGTATACAATAGAAGTTATCTATCTTTCTGGCTATACTGCTATTAAAATAAATATACCTAAAGTAATTGTTTCAAATATCGCAATAAAATAGCGATGCCACTGTTACCTCTGTCTTGGGAGTTGGTAATCGAAGTCTGTAGAGAGTGTGATAGGCAGTCTAACTGTACTGCCACTAGGGATTAGAGTTTGGATATTGCTGCAGTGTTGCACTAATCTGCCAGTTCAAATCTTCGGTTTGCATTTTTCCTACTTCAGGATATATTCTATTTCAAGGTTGGATCTATTTGATAGTTAAAATTACATGCAAAACAGTCTTCTGATCTGTCTTTCTTTTAAAATGACTTCTGTAATTATGTAATTCTGTAATTATGATGCATTTAATGTTGGATTACATGAAAAGTGTGTCCTTCTGTTTGTTTCCCTGTGATCACCTCTCCGTGGACCATCTCTGCCCTCCATAGCTCTCAGGGAGGTGTTGCATTAAGCATGTACATTATTGTAGTTTATTTAGTCTTACTCTGCATTCAGAATGATGGAAGAAATTTTAATTGTCTGTCATACTGTGTTAAAAATAGCCTCTCCAATCTTCCATTAAGGTAGCGGAAGAATAGTGTTAAACCCGTGCCACGGAGATATAATTCATCAGCATGTCATTCTTCAGTGAAGAAAATGAAGGAGAACTTCTGCTTAATACCCTGGGTGACCTCTGTTATAGACCCTTTGAGGAGTATGTTCATCTCCTTAGTGTGGAAGGGTTGTAGGATGACCAGGAGTCCTGGAAAAACAAATACAGGTGTCATACAATGCCAGTAAAATACAGTTGTATTTTACCTTGTAAAGGAAGCTAACTCATGGGGGAGGGCTGTTTGCTTCTCTATGCAGGAGTTTTGGGGACGGAGTGCCCTTGGTTGCTGGGATGACCATCTTACATACTCTAGAGATTTGTGCTCTCTAATGGATCTCAAGCAGGACATTTATACTTAAATGTAGTGAGGAATATTTCTATATAAACCGTGTGAACTTGGTAGCATGGGGCTTCTCATCAACCCTTTGCAACCAAATCCAGAGAAGAAAGGTGTTGAGGGCAATGGGGCAGAGTCTGTGTGTGAAGAGGATGAAACCTGGATGTTAGGAGATAAATCATTGCCTTTAATGGTATTTGAGTTTTTTTAATAGGCATTTTAATGTGAGAGGATCTGCGATGTTACGCCAGCATTGTAAGTTGCTTCTGCTGCCTTGGAAGCAGTCTAACCCAGATGAATTCCTCAAACATTGCTGAAAAGAGAAGTTAGCTTACAGCGGGATAAGCTGACGAATCGTTGTGTAGTGGCATAAACAGATACTCTGACACAAGGGAGGGAATGGTGTGAAAATGAGGAATAAAACCAGCTATGGCACAATGAGGAAAGCACTGATTTGGATTGGGTTTTATTCTTCATTTATTCATGCTATTCATTCCACTACAGCCTTTGCAGATTTTGATTAGTTCTTTGGCATCTGCTGCATCTCGTACAGAAGAACAGACTGTTTACCTTTAGGGAGTTTTTTTCCAGTAGTGTTGGTTTTGTTCCCTGTTTCTTTCCATTTTCTGCTCAGTTAAAGTGAGGACCCTTAAAGCTATCTATTCCAGCTCTGACTTAGAACCAAAACCAGTGAAAATATAGTCAGTGTACTAACTTTGACCTTGGCTTTGGCTCTCAATTATTTGGATTGTATTTGCATTTGGACTGCAAGTGAGACCATGATACCTGTTGCTGAAACAACTGCATAGTGACTTATACTGGTCCAGTCCTGGTGCCCCTCAAACCTTCCAGCTTGCCAAGAGAAGTTTTGAAGTTGCCAGCAGAAGTGCCAAGTAGCTGGCAAGGGTAAATTGCACTGGAGAGAGAGAGGAAAAAGCATCAGCTTGAGTCGGGGAGGGTGTGGATTTTATGAAAGCACAGTATATGCATATGAGTGTGAACGTGTGGTTATATATACCTATGTGTACATGTAGCACATACCGTAATTCTGACCCAGTTCTACCAACTTAAATTCCAAATGTGTTTCTGGCACAAAATTTTTGACAAATCCCTGTTAAACATTTCTTGGGTTGGTTAATATTCTACAGATGTTTTCTCTTCCTGGAAACCCTGTATGAAAGAGACAACTGCAGTATTTGTTTAAAGGTACTCTATATTATGCTCTCATTCATTGCTCTGTGTGGAAATTATTCTCTGATGTATTCCCACATCTGAAGACCAGCGTGTGTATGTGTGTGTGTTTTACATTATGAGAACCATGCAGATTTCTTTTTTTCCCCCCTTTTGGGAGGAATGTGGGTATCCAACAGACACCAAATCGTCTGTCTCACTACAGTTATGTTTCTGAGGATGATGCAGACCTTCAATTTCAGTTTGGAAAAAAAAATGTCGGGTGCTTTATTTGCTCGTACGCAGTATCAACAAAGGGAGAAGTTTGTTAAAAAGAAATAAATCGGGGCACTTTATGATCCTACTTGAGAAAAATCTTAAAACTGTCACCTTCTACAGTTCATTGAGCCTGATGTGAGCATTTGAAGAATAGTGTACAAAATCACACCAAGGAGGGAGTTGCTGATGACTGATATCTCTATGGATGAAAGCATGTACACTGTGTTAGAAGAGGTTTCCTGCAGCAAGTCTTGCAGGACTGCACCAGTTAAAAATTCACATCCTTGGGGCACACAATTGCCAGTAAAAAGCAAAGCAGGAAGTTTGGCTAGCAGTGGCAAATTTCCTTTTGGGTCCTTCTGAAAGCAAAAATACAGTTGAAACTGAGTGGTTTATTGCTGTCAAAACTTTGTAGTGGGAGACATGCTCCTTTTCTGTGGTCTGAAAGCTCGGGTGACTAACAGGACATCATGTCACTTATGATGAAAAGCCAAAAAATCAGCATAATGGTGTTGGTTGTCACTTTGATCCTGCTCAGGCCGGGGGGTTGGACTAGATCATCTTTTGAGGTCCCTTCCAACTCCTAACATTCTGTGATTCTGCTTATTTTCAAACCTGCCTCATAGGTGTTTTACCTAGGCTGGCCTTCAGCTGACAGCCATGTATTTGCATTCCAGACATGGGTACTAATAAAACAGACTGATTAGACTAGTCCAGTAAGTGAAAATAAGGCAGGCAGCACTGAAACACAAATCTTCTATTTGGACTGCCAGCCACTATGTAGATAAAAATATGTCCATCTGAAGGATTTGAATCTATCCAGTGCTGTATATGGGTCCTTTGAAAGAAGAGTGTGATGTCACTCATGGGTACAGAGCTTGCCTACTGGTGTGCTGACTGGCAGGAGAAAAGGAAAGGGGCTCGCCGTCTAGCGGCAGATCACTGGAATGGGTTGCCCAGGGAGGTGGTGGAGGTCCCCATCTCTGGAGACATTCAAGGTCAGGCTTGATGGGGCTCTGAGCAACCTGATCTAGTGAAGATGTCCCAGCTCACTGCAGGTGGGTTGGACTAGATGACCTTTAAAGGCTCCTTCCAACCTAAGACACTCTGTGATTCTATCAGCAAGCATCCCTCGTGTCATGGAGCAGTAGTCAGTGAGGAAGAAAGCTGACTGTGGTGCAAGCCTTGTGTGTGAATAGTTGCATTTTTTAAGAGACTGGGACTTCTCAGTGTATTTACAGGACACAGGTGCCCTGTGATGTAAACATGAAGCTGAAGCTAACTCTGCAGAAAATTTAATGCAGCATGTTATGTAGTTCAGCACACGCCATCAGGGGTCTCTCTTAAAATAAGTACTTGCCCAAGTGCCAAAGCCACTCAACTTCAATGTGTTTTCATGCATAACATCTGCAGGAGAAAGCAGCGCTTGATGTGTAAGAGACATAACGTACATTATTAATTTATACAAGATCCGAGTCTTTCGTTGATGTGCAGCTGCTTACATCAGAAACTTTCCTTTACAGAAACCCAGCGGAATGGTCCCTGTATCAAAGAAAGCCAATATGTGAAAGTGCAGCGGAGGATAGAGATGAGGAGCTCCACAGTGTTGTGCTCCACTGCTGGAATCAGCTTTGCAAAAGGAGGTGGTGGAGGAGGGAAGGGCAGAAACCACCTTACCAACACAAAGCTGTTATTTATTTACTGGCAGTTGGTCAGGATGGCCTGTATAAATGTGTTATGGGGGTGGACGATAAGGACAAGAAGGGCTGGAGACACTGCCACCCACCCCCGCTTGGCTTGGTGTGGAAGAGACACAATTTGCAAAGTAAATAGATTGAGTAAAGCCATACCTGTGGAAAACAAGTTAGACCAGTACACGGCAGTTTTGCTGTTACTGTAGTGTTGCTTTGCAGGAAGATGGGAGAGACACAGTATCGCGCTCTCTCCAGGAGATAAAAGTAGGGAAGGTACTTCAGTGGAGGCTGCAGGAAGCCTGGTTGGTATTCAGTCAGATGGTGTGCTAGAAAACAGGGTGCCTCTTTTGTGGTCTAATTCATTTGAGAAATCCTTTTGACAGTTAATGGGGAAAAAATAAGACCCTGGAAAGAGTAATGCTGCTGCTGCTGGTTTTCACAGATGCTTTTTGTGGCCATCACAGAGTGTATTGGGTTCCCTCCTTGGCTCTGATAGTAAGTGTGCTAGGTTAACACCAAATATAGATCTACAGAAGGTTTCACATGTTACATTCTGGGTAGGCCACACTGTGAAAAATAAATTATAATAGTTTTCCAGTGGCTTTGTGTTGGGGTGTTATCCTTAAGTATTGGAAAGTGATTTCTGACAAATACTATATTTAGTTGGGAGCATTTAGAAAGGCACAGGATTTTCCATGGTGTCGTGTAGGAGGGAGTTTCTTATGCTTTGCCCAGTTCTTTTCTTTTTCCCAAAGAAGTAGCTGGAGTTGTTTCTTCAGAGGATTGATTTGTATTCTGTACCTCCTTGTGCTTAGCATATCTGCTGTGACCTAAATGGAAATACGAATGGCTTTGTTTCAGTACAGGAAAATTATCCCAAAGCACAGTTATTAAAAAAAAGATCAACAAGGAAAAGGAAAAGGGTCCCTCACTTTTATTTTTAGATTGGTTAACTACTAGTATGTCTTACCATTGGACACTAAAATGGATTTCAGGATTTTTGAAAGCTTAAGCAAGAAGAAGAAAAATAGTATTGTGAAGTCTTTGGCACATAAAAAACATTTTCTGGTTCATTATTTAAAATTTCCTCCAGTGGGAGCTGAGTGTTGGTCTCAGTGGTATTCTTCACCGCAGAGGATATGCAGCAGTGGTAAGCTCGTCTTCATCATTTGCAACACTTCCTGAGAAGTAATGTATGTTGTACTTCAGGCAGCATTAAGTAACTGCTGGGAGCTCTGTTTACTTGAATGGAGTAGTAGTAAAATGTTAATGAACTTCATTACATATGTTTTTGGGCTGGTGTGTTCTTTATGGAAACGCGTTCTTCATGCTCCTGTGTATCAGACCCTGGTAGCTCCTTGTTGCATGGATGGATGGGACCAGCAGCCGCAGTGGTTTCACCCTCTGCTTTGTCCCTTCTTGTCAGGGTGGTGTCCCTGTGTCTTTCACTGCTACATTCAGGCCTGGTGGGGTTTGTTTCTTACATTTCTTGCTTAGATAAATGAAGGCATGCAAATACCTCCTTGAGGAGAACAAGCAGGACTTCTGAGAAAGAAGGGAAGGAAATTCATAGGAGATAAGGTTACTGTTAAATGTTAACTTTGTTCTTTTTAATACTGAAATCTTTTTAGAGCACACAACTTTTCTGGCTGTATGTGCTCCATCTGTGTGTATGTACACTGCCTTAGGGAACGCCCATGAAGCTGCATTACGCTCCATTGTCACATCATCCCAATTCCCCTCTTATTCCTTCAAATTGTAACAGCATCCTCTGTGGGTTTAATTATTATTTTATGGTAATTATATTAATCTTATTTAATTAGTTTCATATAACAGTCCTTGTGAAATTTATTTTTTTTTTTTCAAAAATATACATGGCTACAAAGAAAAAGAGTTCTAACTGCTGCCTTTGTCTTTATTAGTTTTTCTGTCTTGTTCATTGTTATGACATTTTGATAATATCCAGGCTATCTGTAACAATTCCACCTGAATTTGGAGAAGATAAAAATGTGTGCAGTAAGGATTTTTATTTAAAGCTTTGAATAGAGGAAGTTGTCTTTCATTTCTTGAATTTTTTTCACTGCATTTCTACTCTCACATCTCTTTCACATACTTTTCTAAAAGAACTATCTTTTATTGATTGCAGCATAGTAGTAACAAATCCATGGAGTCCATGTTGATTGTAATCATAAGGGATTTTTCGGTCCTTTTAGCATTTTGTGGTAACATCAGAAATGTACTGTGGTGTTACCCCTGGTTTCTTTCTTGCAGTTCTAATTTTATACAGTTTTAGTTTGATGTACAGAGAGTAGTAGACAGGTCTGAACAAGGTTGTAGATGTTACTAGTCATTTAGCTTGCTTTCTCTGCACACCCCTGTCAACACAGCAGCCTGCACCTGGAAACACCGCAAGTAGTCCGGGCCTTTAGAGACATCCTCTGAGCAGACGGAAAGGACTGTGAGTTAGCAGAAGTAGAAAAGAAGCAGTTCTAAAAGCCTGTGCTATTTGGGCACCACCTGGATTGAGTAGCATCCAAGCTGAGATCTGGCTTTATGCAGTTCTAGATGCATCTTTGGAGTTCCAAGTTCTGTACATTTATTTTTCTGGTGTTTCATGGGCTTGAGAGAAGGATTGGCATTTACCCTAGTGCACCTCAATCGGTATAGTTCTGCTGGAAATCATACTAGTAGCAAAAACTGTGGTGGGAAATCTGTTTTACTAGATTGTTATTTCTCTGTTGAGTGATAAAATGCTTTTGTTTGTCAAAATGTTCTTGGACATAAAACTCCTTGAAAGAGTCCAGCGCAGGGCCACCAAGATGATTAAGGGAGTGGAACATCTTCCTTACAAGGAAAGGCTGAAGGAGCTGGGTCTCTTTAGCCTGGAGAAGAGGAGACTGAGGGGTGACCTCATTAATGTTTATAAATATGTAAAAGGTGAGCATCAGGAGGATGGAGACAGGCTCTTCTCAGTGATGGCCAGTGATAGGACAAGGGGCAAAGGATCCAAGCTGGAATATAGGAGGTTCCATGTGAATGAAAGGAAAAACTTTTTCACTGTGAGGGTGATGGATCACTGGAACAGGCTGCTCAGAAAGGTTGTGGAGTCTTCTCCTCTGGAGACATTCAAGACCAATCTGGACTTGTTCCTGTGTGGTTTAATCTAGGTGATCCTGCTCGGGCAGGGGTGTTGGACTAGATGAACTTTCGAGGTCCCTTCTAACGCCTAACATTCTGTGAATCGGTTAAGGAGAACCAAAGGTATAAGCCATAGTATTTCATAATAAGCTCTTCATAATTACTCTTTATAACAGTTTAGTTCTAGTTTCTGTACTCACTATTAGATACTGGGTCCATGTACCTACTGAAATCAGAAGACATTTGAAGTGTCATTGACAAGCGGCAGGCCTAGCAAAGTGAATAGCAGTTATGACTGCTTCAGGTTATAAACTGATTTGTCAGGTTTATTTTCAACACTTCAGTGGTTCAAGTTAAAAGATGCTCTCTTACGTAAAACTGTTAGCCTCTGAACCTTTTGTTCTGAAGTAAATACATTTTTAATTCTTTTTGTCACAGGGTCAAACAGCCCTCACTTATAAAATCTAACACATAACGAATCCTGGTTGCTAGGCACCACTTTAGGTATTCTTTCTGCCACTTGTATGCCTGTAGCTAGTGTCTCATATAGAAATGTTTTCAGTTATATCTTTTCACTTATTATGAAGTTTGATACTATCTTTTTTTGTTAATCCATTTGTATTAATACAGGTTTTTCTCTCTCTCCACACCCCACACCCCCTGCTTATTTTTAGGTCATTGGAATACTGGATGTGTTCACCCCTGATGTAACACTGGAGAAGTTTAATGACTTGTAAGTTTGCAGTTGTTTGTGAGAAGAGCAGTGTTGGTTGTGCAGGAGGAATGGTTGATGCTCTTTTAAGCAGACAGTTCCAAAATTGTTGCTTTGTGGATTTTCTTATGAATTTAATCATGATATAACTTTTGTATGCAACTTCAAAATTGATAAGCTGAGGTTTTCACATTGTCAGTAGGATGAGTTACCTATTTTATAAGGTATGTACTTCTTTCAGTCTTCAGTAAATGGCAGTTTGGTGGATTCCTTACTCCACCTTTCAAGTATTGATTCCTTAGTTCTCTCTATTTGACAGTAAGAGATTTTAAGTCATCAATGTGTAAACTTAGAAAATTGCATGTATGTGAAAAAGAGTCTTATTAGTCCTCTCATCCTGTTTGTTACCGTCTTTAACGGTTATATATTGTTTTGAGCTTTGGTCACATAAATCCCGTAGTATCTGGACACATTCCTATGTGATCTACTCTAGATGATCCTGCTCGGCCAGGGAGGTTGGACTGGATGGTCTTTTGAGGTCTCTTCCAGCTCTGAGTATTCTGTGATAGTTACAGAATTGCTTATCTTTTGTATCCAAAGGATAGCAAATTTGTCTGAGAGTGCAGGGACCAGGAACCTGAGTCCGGATCCTCAGAACTGGGAGGAAAAGTGCTTGGTGCCTAGGACACGTTGAAAATATTGCCTACAACTACTAGTGACTAAAGTAGGGTCTTATATCCCTTTCAGCTTGATATTCAGTTTCTGTTTTGTTACAATTCTAATAGAATAAATGTTTTCATATAGGTTTAACAGTAGAAATAAGCAGAATTATAATCAGCATATTTTAATCAGAGTAAACCCACTTAAGTATAAACAATTAAACTTGTAGCTATGATCACATCTAATTCTTCCCTTCATGACAATGCTCAGCTTCATAAGGTGTGATTGGCTCTGTCTGTGTCCAGAGCTGACTTTAAGAATTGACTCTGAAGGATGAGTTTGCTACCAGTTTTAGATCTTAAATGAAGATTAGCCCTGAACTGCCATGTTGGTGTTCTCGGGTTTGGTGTTGCTGGTGTGCTGTACCAGTTACTCTTTCTGTTAGAGATGACCTTGCCTTATTTTAATGAACCATCTACACAGTTTGGGTGATGCTAGGTCAACACTGCGATTGTGATTGTGAGATACAAGCATTGCATGAATGCTTTCATTTTCTCTGTAGGTGTCTTTGAAGTATCACATGGTTCTTTTTAACTAGTTGAGAGTCTGCACTCGTCTGGTAACTAGCAACTTCCCATTATCAGTGACAAGGTTTGGCAATACCTCTTTGTGACAATCAAAATAGATAAAACTGGAGAAATTTGGAGGGCAGAAGGATGATGATGAAAATGTTTAATAAATGGAGTGATCTATTTAATATTGTCACTTAATTATGCAATTACGTTTCAATTTATTTGAAAAACAAAAGTTATTCTAATTTTTTTCTTTTTTTTTTTTTTAAGCTACCTTGTCATGCCATTTATGGGAACAGACTTGAGTAAGATAATGAAACATGAGAAACTAACTGAAGACCGAATTCAGTTCCTGGTATATCAGATGTTGAAAGGTTTAAAGGTTTGCCACTTCTACTGTTATTTGAATTCACAATATTTTTTCCTTGTAAACCATTATGGAGAGCTATAAATACTTGTTATTTGATGGCAGGATAAAATTTGTCTCACCTTGTATAGTACAAGTAATGGCATTCTACACAGCAGTTGTTTCGTGATGATAAATGTTATCTAGGGCTTTTTTTTAATGATGGTTTTGTCTGTGGCTTTTTTTCAAGCAAAAAGACAGTCATTTGGGATCTGTATAGTACATTGATCCAGGATATCCTTGGTTTCCTCATTTGAGTACACCAGAAAGTCCCTGCTGTGATTCTCTGGGTAGATGAATAACATAGACACTAAAAATGAAACCACTCTTGAGTTTAGAGGCAAGGATCCCCTTGACTTAGGCCCTCAGCTATGTTGTTAGCTTCAAATTTCTCTAACTTGAAAATATTTCCATGGCTTAACAATACTGGTCTGATACACCATTTCTTGAAGCACTCTGGACCCAACCTTCTGTAAGTGTAGAATCATTCTGAAGAGTGTGTATATATATGTGTGTATGCGTTTTATGCGTATATATCTGTGCTTAGTGTCTCTGTGTGTGCGTATTTATACTTCACTTACATGTATGGTACTTATATAGATATGCTGTGTACATACAGATAGGGTATAAATGTACTGTATATATGTCAACCTGTAGGTATGATATTTTGGGGTCCCTGAGAGGGACTCTGAACCCTATTGACTCCTAGTGCTCACACTGTTGTCAGGAAATGTTCAAGGACCCCAGTAAGTGCTAGTTTGGTCTCCATGTGTTAAAAGCCCAGCCTTGCACTGTACTAAAGCTCATTTCTAAATAGGTAAGTCATTGGGATATTGCTATGTTGAAGTATCTTTCTTTTCCAGATGCCTGATTTTTTTTTTCTGTGAAATTGAGAAGTATGTGGGTTTTTGCACAATATTTGTTAGTGATGGACCTCCAGCTGGACTCTGCCAGTGGGCACAGCCCCTTGATCCAAGCAGTTGAGCCAACTGACTCAGTCAACTTTGATACAGACAGTTGAGTCTCTCTCACTGTCCATTAATCCAGGTCATACTTCTTCTGTCTATGAGGAAGGCACATGAGACATGGGAGAGAGTTTCAAATCAAGGTAAACAATATCAACAGCCACTCTATCGCCCACCAAGCCGATCATCTTATCACAGAGATAGCAGGTTAATCAGGCATGATTTTCCCCTTTGCTGACTACGGTTTGTCACCACCTTGTCTTTCTTATGTGTGGAAGTGGTTTCCAGAACTATTTGCTCATTACCTTCCCAGGAAGTGGGGTGTGGTTGACTGGCCTATATAGTTCCATGAATTTCTTCCCCCTTGCCCTTTTTGAAGACGTGAACAAAACTTGCTTTTTACCCCTTATAAAGAACATCTCTCGATCACCATGACTGTTCATACATTATTGAATGGTCTCCCAAAAGACATTGGCCAATTTCCCATCTCATTCATGAGTGCATCCCATCAGGTCCAGAGACTTGTGTCTGTGCAGTGTGTTTAAATGTCTCCTAATCTGCTTCTCCTCTACTGAAGTTTTGCTTGCTCCAGACTGTCCTAGTGGTCTCAGGGACCTGTGATTTCACAAATATTACCAGTAATGATGGAGGGAAGGAAGGCATTGTGTATCTTGGCCTTTTCCATGTCCTGTGTTACCTGATGCTCTGCCCCATTCAACAGTGGGTCTGCAGATTCCCTGGTTTGCTTTTGCTCCTGATATGGGTATAGAAGCCCTTCTTGCTGCCTTCATGTTCCTCACTAGGGTCAGCACTGGTTGGACTTTGCCTTTCCTAACTCCATCTCTGCACACTTGGCTAGTGTCCCTGTCCCCACTTTCCTCCTGTGTGACTTGACTCAGCTTTCACCTCATGTACGCTTCCCTTTATGTTTTGGTCTCCTTACGAGCTCTTTGTTCATCATGCAGGCCTCCTGCCACCTTTGCTTGATTTTGTCTTCTAATGCCTGTTTTTATAATGTGCTGACATTTTACGTGATTTCTCTAATGTTTAACTGTGTAGGAAAGTTTTGTCCTCTAGTTCTTCCAGTAAGTTGTGACTTAGCTGGAGCATGACATCTGGGGAAGAATAATAATTTCAATATAAAATTTTCTTATATTTGAACACAAAGTATAGCAGACTCCATCCTTAAGTTAGCTGTTGGGATTCTTCAAGATTTTCTTCTTCTGTTTTTTCTTTCATTTTTTTTTTTCAGAGACCAACCCTGACTGTAAACCCAGTTAAGCCTGACTGTTAATCCACCAGTCTTTCACAGAAATAATCTTTATATTCATCTCTTATCTCTTGTATCTTATACTTCTGTGGGCTGCAGAGCCAACAGCTATAGCAAAACAGCATAGTTTTGAATATTACTGACTCTCACAGAGATGATTCTGAATGTGTTAAGTGGCTATATGTGGTATATTTTTCTTTCTCATCTCTCTGTTAAATACTGTTTATTATTGCTGCTGGGTTTTTTTTCCTCTATTTGGCTTTTAAAAATGGATGGTAATTATTACATTGTGTAGCTTACAGCCCGAAAAGATGCAGTTTAAGCTCCGTATCCATCTGTAACCTATGTTAATGTCATATGAAAACACTTGTCCATCTAGACACTGCAGTTCTTACAGTGTTTGCTTTTTGGGTGCACAAAATAGTTGATCACAAAAAGGCTAGTACTCCTTTATTATTTTTTTCTTTTGGTGACACAGTTCTAAGAAAAGAACGCTACTGACCTAGCTCTGCAAGCTTTATCCAGGCTGTCCTGCAGTGATGGCCATTTAATTGCCTTTGCTGCCCTGGAGATGCACTTTGTAATGAGGCCATGGAATGGCACTATCTGGGGTTGAATGTTATTCCTTGGCTGCTGTTTGCACTGGAAAATTTTGGTTTTCCGATCTTGTGCATGCAACATACAAAATGTGGGCAGACTTTCCTCTACCCTCACATGGAGATAAATGGAGTCTGGGTGTTAGAAGGTGTGTTGCTTGGGAATGTGCTTGTGCCATGGAAATACAGAACTAGTTGTAATTCATGAAAGTCTGGCACTGTCAGGATGCTGATTCTTCCAAATCTGTATTTGCATTGCCAAACACTGTTAAATAATATTGCAGGACAGCCTGCTCTTCCTGGACAAGAATATTAGGAACAGTGTACCCAAGATTGCTTTATGTCTCAGTATTTAACAGCTACAGAAGGGCAAGTAAATTTTACTCCCATCACAAAACTTATAATTAAACATACTTTGTTGTTGGGTCCTGCGTTACTAATTCCTTTTTGACCCTACCTCGGATTTTCTGTTATGTCTTCAGTAGGTTTTCAATCACACAGCCTTTTACATATGGTAGGTAATTATCCCTTTTATGCTACATTTGTGTGCTTAAATGCCGAGATTCCCATTTTACAAATGCAGAAAGTAGAGCCAGGTGGGGGGAAATCTGCTTTATTTAAACGAGAGGGAATTTACCTCCAACCTAGGTTTAGAACCTGGAGTTATGATTTCAGTTTTGTTATTAGTTCCCTAATTTTAAAGCCATGAGTTTACTCAGGAGTAACTGGTGATTTCCCTGTCCTTGTCTCAGTCCAGGAGTCTTTCCATTATGTTTTCTCTGCTCCCAGCCCACATCCTGCTGAGGAAAGGGAATGAGAGCAGCAGCTTAGTGGGCATAGGCCAGCCAAGGCCAGTGCGACACAGAAATAAAAGAGCAGGAATTTCTTAATGTAAGCAGCTGTTCCCAGGATTTTATAAAAAAATGAGGGCATTTCTCATTCTGGTTACAAGGCAATCAGCAGGGATCCTGAAATAGTTTTAGTGAATTGGTATCTCTGGTCTCTGTAACTGTGTAACATCTTCTATAAGAAGTGGTTCACTTGAATATTTTTTCTTCTCTCCCACATTTTTAAGAGCGCAACTGTACTTACCTCAGAGTTACCATCAGGAAATAAGACATTATTCAGCTATAAGACTGATGTTTTTTCATTTCCAATTGCACAGCAAACATTGAACAACTGTCTTTATTGCATCTGTTCCATCCATTTGGGTTCTTCTTGAACCAATTCACCCAGCCACAATAATACATACACCTAATTGGACTTACCTTTAAGAAACAGGGGCGGTCCAGTGCTTGAAGGACATTCTTGCAGCACTATCCGTTCTATAAAATGCTGAAAGCAGTATTGCTAGCATGCAGTAAAAAAAGAAAATGGGTCAGTATTTTCTTTCTTCTTTTACAGATATCACTGTTAGCTGTGCAAAAATCGATCTGCCAAGTTTGGCGTTGAAATCTTGTACTTTTTAAAGTCTACTGTATCTGGATTAAAATAACTCCACCCCTGTTTATTTAGATTGCTTTTTTGGCAGGGTAGGGGAAACCAAGCTAGCACTCAGGCGTTATAAAGGAGAAGTACTTGCAACACCTGGGAAAGAGGAATATACCATTCTGTAGATCAATCTTGTCAAAATATTTCAACTCCCCAAGCTTAGCCTCTTATTTTTATGAGGCTTATTAATTTTTGCACCTTTTAATTCTGATGGGTTCTAATTTGAGGTGGGCTTTTTCGTGTTAAAGCTGCTACCTGCATTATGCATTTCTCCTTTGTGTAAAGTACATAAGGACTTTATGGTATCTGTATTTCTGTCTGGTCAAAGAAAACTCCCTTCATCTCTACTCAGAAATAACAATGTAATTTACCACCACTTAAAAACCATGATGTGTGCTGTTCCTTTGTCTGTTTCCTAGTCGGGCCTTAGTCTGACATTTAAGTATTAACTTGCAACTTGGAAGGGCTTTCATCCTTTTTTTTGTTTGACAGAAAAGCTGTGTATTGTCAAGGAGTACAGGAAGGCAAGTTGAACATAAATGTCTTTATGTAGGTGGAAAGGGACTGGAGCTGCCAGTGCTTTCAGTCTTGGGTCCCTCTTCTGCAGGAGTGCCAGTTGGGTTTGCCTTCCCAGGGTCTGGGGAGGTGGGTGGAAGTCTTGTTTCTTTATTTGTTTGCTATTTGGGAAAGAATGGCTGGTTCTTAGGCTCTGTAAACATCTGTTCAATATTCTTTTGCCATATTCAGGGTAATATTTAGCTGGTCTAGTTCCCTCTTTTTGTCATCTCTCTTTACTGGCCTGTTTTTACATTTATGTTGTTCTTTCTACTTCTGTTTTCCCTTCCCCTTCTCACCTGTTTCATCTTCAGTTTTTCCTTCCCTGCCAAGTCACTCTTCATTTTCATTTTGTATGCTGCCTTAAATGCTTCCTCCTGAGTCTTTTCTAATTCCCTTTTGATTGGCTTTTTATTTTGTGAAGAGATTGCATATACAGACAAGAATGCTTAGAATTTAGACAACTGTTGGATAGCTTCTGAGTATAATTTGAAGCTTGCATTCAAGGATTTATGTAAGTTACCAAAAATTGTCTTTAAGGTAATACTCAGAGCTCCTGTCCTCCAAGGCAGTTTTTCTCATATTAACTGTGATTTGAATCAAATACCGTCCCAGTAAAATGGGACGTGAACACCGTGGAGGATAAGTCTGCTCTGCTCCGGATGTTTTTGCCACATTAAGTGTGAAAAATCTGCCAATAACTGGATCATTTAATGAGGAGATTCGATGAGAATAGGATCCCGTTTCAGAATGTTATTGAACTGAAATGGAAAGTTTTCTGAATGAGGAATGGCATAGTTCCAGTGCTGCTGCTACCTGCCAGCAGATAATAAAATGCAGTTAAAAAACCCACTGCTATTGTTAAAGAACCTGCAGCACAGCACCAGTATTTCAGCTTAGAGAAAGGCTGATCTGTACATTAGCACCAGAAATAAGTGCTAATTCATGCAATCTACATAGTGTTGTAATAAGAGAAATGTTTGGAAAATAAAGTTTTCCCAGACGATATTAACATGATTTTGGTGCTGTGAACTCTCATAAAACCTTTAGTGGGGTGGAGAATGCCAGAGAAACCATGTTCTTCTCCCCAGACAGGTGAGACTAATTTCAACTGCAACTCCAAAGGGTACAATCCTTATTCCTGTTTCTACATGCCATGTTCTTTGGTGCAGGAATTCCTGGATCTGCCAGATATTTCCTTACCATGTACAGTCATACGAGCAAAATTAGCCTGTAGAATATTTTAAGCATCTGCTCTGAAAAATCAAGAGGCTTCGGTAGGAAAACATTGAAATGATTTAGAATGCAAGTAGTTATTGTGATATCCTTGATCAAGATGACTACTGGAAGAAGTTGTCAGCTTTTTCTTCATTTGTTGGGAGTCTAACTGCTTACAGATACATTTCTTTTTTTAAAAAAGAAAAAAGTATGTATCTGGTCTCTGCATACAAATGACAAACTTCATTTGTTTGCATCTGGTTTCTCTCATCCTGATCTACCTCCATGACAGAAACAACGTTTTCTGTAGCGGTTTTATAGCCTACATTCTGAGGAACATCCCTGCTCCCTCAGCTCCTTGTGTCTGCCCCAGGAAATCCTGTGAATTCTTATGGGTGATGTTAAACCTTATGTAAGTAAAATGCATCAGGAACTGGTGTACCACAAATGCCAAGTCCTGCATGGACTTGGGCATGACAGTCAGCAGTGTGCTTGCACAGACCCAGAGACTTGCCAGGGTCTGGAACAGATTGGTAAAGTTGTAAGCACAGGGTTAAGAGAGGTTTTGTGTTGGTTTTTTTTTTTTCCCTCTTCAGAACCTATGAGACCGTATCTAGAGTGCTGTGTCACATGTAAGAGGAGAAAAAGTAAATGTCAGAGATTTTATTATTTTCTAGTCACTGCTTTAAAACCTCAGTGCTTTCAATCCAGATCTTGTGTTGCTTAGGTTATATGGGCCTTTTTTAAGTTCAGAAAACTAAGTCTGAAGTATGTCACATCTGTCTGAAGAAGTTGGCCCTGATCTGTAGCTTTGCTTTCCTTACCTTGGTCCCCTCATCAGGTGGACTATGGGGATCTTTTTGCACAGGGACTGTTGCACTTACAATCTCATCTTCATGGCTGCTGGGGAAGAGGACAGTGGTTGCTCGGGCTATGGCTGGTCGGCAGCCACCTTGCAAAGTGTGGTGCTTTGATGCACCTCTGTGAGACCACCCTGACTGGTATTTCCTTGCTCTGACATCTGGATCCCAGTAACTCTTTTTCCCAGATATTGTCCCATTCTTCAGGGTGAAATAAAATGAAAACTTGCCAAATGAAGCCGGTAAGATTCACATCTCATTCATCTTTTCTGGGGAATTCTTAAAAAGCCTTTATTGACCTTGTCTTGCTTAGCGTCAGTAGTATGAGCTGCCATCAGTAGTGTGCTTTGTGGGGTTTCCAAATCAGTTCCTCACACCTGAAGTTAACAGTACCAGTATGTACCAGGCCACTCTTGGAAAGCTTCTCCTTGGTTCAGGACAACTTTCTGCATTTCTGTCCTTGTAAGAGAGATGCCTATGTCTGGACTAGTTACTGGAGTCTCCTTTTACTGTCCCTGATGAAAACAGTCTCTTATAAGTCATCATTCAGGTGGTGAGAGGAACTGTCTACCTCCATGTGGAGCATTGGTCGACACTCATGAGTGCAGGAATCTGTATTTGGCCAGGTGTCTTCACAAAGGAGTTAGTCCTAGGTGTCCAATATGTTGTTTTGACTTTTGTGAGCCCTTAAATAGGTCACTGAAAGGATCATAACAGTGTTCAGGTAAAGAAGAGTGTCTTGTCACATGACATCTCCATGTTTCCTCGAGGAGTTATTGAAGCATGTAGTGAGACTTCTCAGCTAAGACCTTGGCTGGCCTTTGTCCTGGTTTTAAATCATCTCTTAAAACTCAGTGCTTCTGGAGCATATGAATCTAAACTGTGATGGCACACCAGAGACGTCCATTACAAGAGAGCATTTCTGATATATAAAACAGCAAGATCTATGTAGAAATATATATATTTAGCAATGCCAAAAATTAACTGGAAATGGGATTTTACGTATGGGAAAAATTAGAAAAAAAACATATGATTTGTTGCAGTACTCAAACTGATTTACTGGTTGCTCATTATTGGCAGAGGGGAAGGGCAAAATGCTAGCTTAATTATCTGAACTTGAAAAACATAGCTTAAAAGATCTTCTTGCAATAAATTAAAATTTTCTAACTTCATATTACTTCAGCACCATGAAGAAGTACTTTCTCCTCTGCCCCAGGCAGCTTCTTAAAGTCAGGACCTCTTTAACTAAGAAATACTTTCTCTTTTTACAGTATATCCACTCATCTGGCATAATTCACAGGGTAAGTGGAAACAATATAGAAGATGTTTGTATTCTGATAGTGTGAGTGGTGTTTGTGTATAAGCATGCTCAAAAATATGCCTGAACATTAGTTTATAGTGTTTGCTGATGCCTTTGGTTTCTTCTTCAATAGAAAGAAAGGGTGGTATGGCTGCATCAGTGGAAGTTGGATGCTCAGGTTGCACTGAATACAGCTTAGATTTGGATTTCTTACATTAGGATGCAAAGTTGAGTTGTAAATTTCCACCAGACCAAATAGCATCTAAATTGAGATGGATAAGAGGGTTTTTTTTTATTCTGGCCTTTTTAAAAATGAAGATTAAGCTTCTAAAAACAATGTTTATATGTTGTTTAAACATGGTAGTGTTCAGAGTTTGGAGGGTTGGCGGAATGAAAACATAGAAACTGAAAAAATAGTCCAAAATTTTAAATCCTTGAAAACCTCCATATTTTTTTTTCTGAGAGAAATTAAGCATCTCATTCTTTTTTAACCCTGCTGTGTCTACCTTCCACTCAAAATCACTTTTGCACGTGAAAAAGGAGTATTCAATGATGCTCTCATGGCACCAAGCAGCGTAACATCCCCTCTAAAACTGCATCAATACAGTAGAAGCTGGCAGTTTGTAATAACATATCAGGAGCACCACAAAAAATGCACACTGTATACTAGCTTTAAGCTAGACATGGAAACTACACAAAAAGCCAAAATAATGTAATAAATTGATACTTTTATTTCTGCAACTGCTGTGGTCGTGGTCTAAATTTACAGTTTCTTAGAGTTTTTCTAAGCTACCTTTGATGACTCTTGAGATTTTTGGTTTTGTTACAGTTCTTTGCACTGAATTGTTTCTCTCCAAGGTCACTCTGATTCAGACATCTTCATATAAACACAGGCGGATGCCTGTTCATAAGTTCAGAGGGAAAATTCTTCTGAACACCTTGTGCCAAGGTGTGTCAAACCAAGGATTGAAAAAGCTGTAGGAAAATTTATTTCTGATTTTTTTTTTCTTTCCCATTATAACTGTGAATGTCTAAGCGTCACTGATGTTACAAAATCTTAGTTGTTGCCAGTACTCCTCCTTTGCTACTAACGTTAGAAGTACAACCTTGGAAGACCATTAGAAGTCTAAAGAGGTAGCTAAAGAGGCTTAAGGGATTTTTTTTTCATGTTTCAGTCCCCATTCCATTGACTTTATTAAGAAATTGATTTTCCCACGGAAGATAGCATAGGCTTTTATGTAAAATCTTGTTTCCTTCAGTACTTCTAAGTCTATCAGGGTATGGAACTTCTTTAAAGTACCTTTTGATATGCAGTATGTACAGTCCAGAAATACAAATATGTGAATCCTTAACTTTGTGGCATTAGTATTAAATGAGAGAAATTTATGTCCAAACCCCACTCACGGTAAAACGAGTGAGTTCCTGCATTGACTTCTAGCAGAAAAAAAAAGAAAAAATGTCTGGGAGGAAAAAATACTGGAAAAAAGCTGCACATATTCAGGTTTGTGTCTTTGTTATTTGCTATATTAAATTTTCTAATTTAGATTTATAACATTGTTTTACCTGTTGGTGCTCTAAGTAGTATCAAAATCAGAAAGAGAGAGAAAATGAAAGGGAGGAAGAGAGAGAGGAACAGAAGGAAAGAAAAAAAAGCAAGCTAGCTTTATTGTGCTTGCAGAAAATAAGTAAATAACATCAATTTTAAATCTGCTTACAGGATCTAAAGCCTGGAAACTTGGCAGTAAATGAAGACTGTGAATTGAAGGTAGGATGTGTTTATTTGAAGAAAGAGTCAGATGTATTAGAAACACATCACAACAACAGGTGCAACAGCTGTAGATGTGCCGGGTTGTTTTCAGCTATGGGCCAGGCTTTCAGCCCACAGGCATTGTTTGAGGAGTTATGGAGTAATAGGGGAACACTGGAAAATTAAAAGGATGGGCTGTGGTAACTATCTTGGAAAAGGACACTGCTCCTTATAAATATTTTCCTGTTTGTCTGACTTCAGTTACCACAAGAATAATTAAATATTTAAGAAATAAAGCTCTGAAGAGTGAGAATCATTCACTCCTATTTGTATATCTATTTGAATATCCTTGATTAACATAAATGTGCCAGAGGTGATGATTGATTTCTGACATCATTCTGGAGCCAAGCACAAGAAATGACTGTGCCTCAAACTAGAAAGGTTCCCTGGGATGTCCCAGCTGAAGACATCCAGTCCAGACAGGATGGTCTGGGAAGCTGGTACCTAGTGCTAATAGAGGAGAGATGGGACTTGAATCCAAGATGTAGAAGAGTATTTCTGGTGAGCAAGTCATTGCTGCAGGTTATTACACTCACAGCATCGCTGGAGTGGTTGCAGTCTTGGGTCCCTTCAGGTGTGTAGTGTAAGAGCATTGTAAGAACTGAATCTGCTTTTGTGGGCTTGGTGTTGATAGAGCAGTCCACGCTGTGCCATCCACCACAGCTGTCTGCCCACATCAAGTGTGTGTTTGTGTGACAGTAACAGTCACCCTTTTCCTATGTGATGTGTATTTTACAATAAATACTGTTCAGTTTTTATGCAGTCATTCAGCTTCATGCTATTCAAGAAAAATAGTGCATGGTTACAGTTGGATAAGAACTGTAACAGAGAACTGTATTTATGAGATGTTGCAGCTGATCACTTCAGAGAGGCACAAGAGGAACCACAAACTGCTCCCTATGAACAAGAACATCTTATTTCTTGGAAATATTTTACTTCTGCGCTTACAGCTAACAGTAGTATCAATTGCATGTGGAGTAGAGCATATTTCAGAGCAGGAATACATCAGCTCTACTTCTTTTTTGCTCTTAGTTGAAGTAGTGAGAAAAAGAATCATTAAAGAGATATAATTCCTAATTCAGGCTCCTAATTCAGGCTCCTAATTCAGCATGTTTGTCACCTCAAGCCTCCTTTTAAATTGTTAAGCTGAACTACTGATTCTGAACAGTTCTGATTGCAGTTTCTTAGATGCATTGATCTAATCTTCCAAAGCCTGTTAGAGTGCATTGTATTTGTACTTCAGAAATAATTATATGATGTACCCCTAGCATAAATACATCTATTTGGCTGTGTTTCAGAATGATTTTGTTATTAAAAAAGCCAATTATTTATTACAAAGTAAATTATATAGTACTCAACACTGCTTATTTTTGAAATATAGTTTATTCTCTTGAGTGTAGAGGTAGTAGTCTCAGACTGTTTCCAGTCCCCACTTAATTCTATTTTTGAATTTTTATGGGTTTTTTTAATTTTTAGATTTTTTTTTTTTCATCATCTATCTTCTCTTAGCTCTAGCAACCTGAGAGACTAGTCAGGGTTTTTCAATTACAAAATCAAGTCACGTCTTCTGTCCTGGACTTGAATCATGACTGGCCTACACACCCTCACAAAACAACATTAAATTTGAATGGGAGCCTCTTTGTTCTGATACATAAATACATTTGGGTTTTATGACCAAGGTTTCCTCTCTACATGAGAGATAAGACTTTATGGGAATAGTTTGGTTATGTTAGAACTCCAGCTTCAATGTAAGCTGTTTAGCTCCACAAACTGGGAGATACAGAAGGAGATCAAAGGTTGTGAAGCACTCCCTACAGTAAATGAAATAAACATTGATGCAACACTGCAAAAAAAGTTTTAGAATGTAACGTGCAAACTATATACATGCATGTGGCTGTTGTAATACAAGTTTTTTCTCTTCGGAGACTGACCTGAATGCTCAGGGTCCTGTCATCTCAGAATTTCACTAACTCAAACAGCCATTGTCTTGTCCTGGTTTGTAAGTGACAAAATTACAGTAAGTGGGGAAAAAAAAAAAAAAAGGGAATCTAGAAAAAAACATTTTAAGTTTTTTTCCTTCACCCCAAAGCTGTGCAGTTACAAGCTGTGCCAAGGTCTAAGATGTTCTTCCATGATACAATGACTTTATCCTTATTTAACACAACTTATTTTTCTGTTACCTTGGACATTTTTAAGCTTTTAGATAAACTGAGGCAAATAATTCTTTATCAGAATACATTTTTCTGAAATGACAAAGGAAAAATGTAGCATTAAGCTTTAGGTTTTGTTTCTTGACTCTTAAGAGTTAAATTATGCTGTCCCTCATAATACAATAACCTCTGAAACCATATACAGAAGCAAAAATGAAATTTGCAATTAGGAAATAACTGGAGGTCAAAAAGGCAACTCTGGTCTATAGACAGAAAGCAAACTATGGTATGTTGAGAGGTGTGCGTTAAAAATATCCAGGTGAGGATTTAACTGGAGTTAACTCACTTAGACTGAAGGAGCTGAGCTGACTTTTCCCATGTGTGCAAGTGCATTCAGGTGCAACGGGCATGATATGACCTTGCTTAAAGAGCGCGCTTTCAAAGTTGGTTCGTGCAGGTACAAGACTGCGCTGCCAGGGATAGTCCAAACCCCTCTTCCCTCATACCTGTGTGCTCAGCATCTTCCATTGCATTGGCTCTTGCGGCAATGAGGCTGTAGACAAGTTGGAGCAGTTCCTCAAATTGTTAATTAATTAATAAACAATCAGCTTTATATTTCACAGTGAGTTTTCTGGCTCCGTCATCTGATGCTCTCAACTGTTACAAAGGAATCAGAAAAGTGGCAGTGAGGGATACCTGAGGGGAAATCACTGCCCTGTCTGCAGCCTTGAACTCACAAGTTATTTTTGTTACAGTTACTGAAGCAAGTTAGGAAAATTAAGTTTGCTGAGTAGAAGGGGAGCTTATCCTTGAGGAGCTGGGGGAATTTGCTTTCTCTCTCATAACTCTTTCATTATAAAAAGGATTCTCAAACTTGCCCAGAAAATTGCGTTGGATGCTCCAGCTGAAAAGTTGAAGGTTGGAACACGGGAATAATAGAATCACAGAATCACAGAATATCCTGAGTTGGAAGGGACCCATAAGGATCATCAAGTCCAACTCCTGCTGATAGTTTCACGTGAAGATTGTTGTTGAAGTGGTACCATGTTAATATTAAGTACTGGTAGGATACACTTGTTCCTGAGCCTAATAAATATGTAAATTAAAATAAATCCTGAAGTTAATACGTAAGGCACAGAAATTCCTCCTGTCAACTTCTGCTTTACAAAAAATATAAACCCAAATTATATTTTAACTGTTTCCAAGTGTCATGAGCCTTTAGTATGAGAAAGGCCTCTCAAAGCTGTGTTGGAATAGATGGAACCATGTGTGGCTTTTGACCTCTTACATTAAACTTCCTTTTCTCTTGTACCCCATCTCCTGCGTTGCTGGGAAAAGATAATGTATGCTGTATGTGTAGAGTAAATTTGAAAGCTGCATATAAAAGCATACTTTGCACATATTTTGAGTCCAGTAAATAAACAATACCCAAAGAATTGGTGGTAATCAAGTGTATTTTATTGGTAGGAATAAAAATCTCTCCCTCTGCATGCTGTTCTTGTTTTTAAATTGGTAGATAATGAGCAGTTATGGGGGAAACATGGAAATGATGTTTCAAGTATGGCAATAAAGATAAGCAATTAAAGATAACATTTTATAATCTTGATCTATGAATGAAAATATAATTTTCCTTCCTGTTATTGCCAGGGAATGATGAAACTATACTGAGATATTTTTAAATGTTTCATTTTAGAAAGCATTACAAAACTATCACTCTTGGGATAGTAATGCACAGGTACTCCTAGTAAAAGCTTTTGTGCTATCAGTATACCCATCTGAGGCCTGATACACATGGAAACTAGCAGCTGCTAATGCAAAGCTACATATTCAAGTATTTCTGGATGATGATGATTTGTCTTGAATAGACTTTATTTACTCAAGCTCCCTGCTTCTTTTTAGAAGCATAAACTTCTGGATAAATACAAACTGACTGTCATTCCAGAATTTTCTTGCTGTTGGCCACATCTTTTGGCACCATCTTGTGATGCTCCATGCACGTGGGTGTTAGTAAGCCAGTTTTGTGGAAGTTGACAAAAGGCCATTATGTTCATTTTTAATCTTGTTGTTTGTCACATTAAAGGGTGAAGTTGTTTGCCAGAAAATAATGCCCTAGGGTTCCAGTTTGTCCTCAGGTATCAGAGGGGCTGGGGGTAGCTTAGATTCTGCCTGGTACCGAATTCAGCACTCTAACCCCAGTCACATTCAATATACTGTACTAACGTGATTACAGATACACTGGTAGTACAAAGCACCTTCGGTCTAGTCACGCTGAATGGACTAGCGTGGCCATGCTTAGGGAATTCAGCCACATCCAGTGTGAACTTTCACAAGCAGATTAATGAGCGGTGCACTTTATTGAAACAATGGAAGTACAGGTTCTTCTGGATTGTCAGAGACAAATACACTGTCTGCAGAGCACATGCAAGTACCAGGCATATGAATGATATAGCTGACTGCAAATGCATTAAATTATGAAGCAGCTCTATAGAGATTTTTAAGTTTCCCAAGAAGACATTCAGTATAGTCAGGTGTTTGAATCCCTAAGGTATTTATCACAGAGCCTGTCCACAATGTCTCCGCTCTGCTCCACATTCCGTATTGTTTCTCTCAGCAGACCAAGCTCCCCTGGTGTTGCCAGCATCTAAGGTTGCAAGTTGTGTTGCTTAGGGAACTCATGAATCAGTCTCCTTGCATTTTAACCACACTCCACCCTGGAAGTTTCCTTGACACTATACCTTCTCTTTAATAAGTCACCTCCAATAATTATCCCGCACTGCTGTACACAATGCTATATCTAGAGATAAATATCTGAGAGTCTTAGAAATACGCTGAATTGTGCATAATCCTTTCAAGACATTGCACTGACCTTGCATTCCTTATAGGGGGTTGTTCTGTAGTTGATGCAGCAGGTTGGAGAAAACTCAGTGGGGCAAAATAATGGTAAATTCCTGCTCTTGTTGCCGATTTTCAGTGTGACCTAGGGGAAAACTTTCTTTGTATGAGTTACTCATAAAATAGAAGTAATGATACTGCCTTGCTTCAGAATATTGTTGGCACACACTCTTGAATAATGGCACACCTGGGATGTGAGAGCAACAAATGCCATCTAAGATGGGTGCTGTTCTTTTGGCCCTAACATGATACGATAGTGATTTCATGGGCAGGGAAGTTTTTTGCATTGAATGTGACCGCTAGCTTTTTAATTAAAAATTGAATTTTACAGCTTTTAGTGTTTCTATAGGAGTATCTCACTTGGAAATAAAAATAATTATAAAGCTCCTTGTTACTCCTGTCTTGCTTCTTGAAATGAGAAGAAGACTTTTCAGTGTGAAAAAAGATGCAAAAATAAACCATTCTCTGCAGATTGTTCCAGTTCTTTTTATTTTCCACATTTGTAAAGTCTGCATGAAATAGATAACTGGCTGACTCATCAGGATCTTCTTTGTGCTTCCACTGCAGATTCTGGATTTTGGATTGGCAAGGCATACAGACAGCGAGATGACCGGTTACGTGGTTACGAGGTGGTACAGAGCCCCAGAGGTCATACTTAATTGGATGCATTATACACAAACAGGTCAGCATCTCTTCAGAAAAATCTTAAGAGAGCTAAAACATTCACTGAATCAGGCAGTGTATCAGCAAGTCTTTGTTTCTGAAGTGAATGAGAAATTGGAAGTGGAAATGACAACATAATTACGCTAAATTGCCGTGTAGGTAAATTGCAGGCAATCATTTGGTGGTTGTGTGTATGGGGGCGCTTTTTCTGCATATTTTCTGAGTGTAACAGAAAGTACCAAGGTGGTTGGAAAAAAAGTGATATAAATATATACAGATGAGACAGTCTGGTCTGTGTTACTGTCATCTTCCTGCACAGATGTGCTGATTCTAATACCAACAGACAGGGGAAAGCATCAGAAGGAGGGAATTCAAGTACTGCTGGCAGGACGATGGAACTTTTTGAAAGAATCGGAAATTTGCTTCGCAAATGCATCTGCCTGTTACTGACAAATTGTATATATTGCTAGATTATCTCCAGTTTGCCAATTAGAAAGGCAGGTAGTTTTACCTGTACTGTTATTTATACTTTTCAAGGCCCTCATTTATTTTGTAACAGACTGTGAAGGTAAATTTTATGCTTCTTTAAAGTATGTTTCAAATTAAACCTTATGTACTTTTAAATGGACAAGTATTCAGCCGTTTAATGTGACTGTTGGTCTTTTTTTCAGTTGACATCTGGTCTGTGGGCTGTATAATGGCTGAGATGATAACAGGGAGGCCTCTGTTCAAAGGAAACGATCGTATCCTTCAGTGAATTTCCAACACTAGTGTAAGAAAATGATGTGAGGTTCTTACATCAATTCAAAACCTGAGAAATATAAATTAAAATGAATAGTAAGGTGGCTTGCACTTTTCTCATTAATTGGTTATTTGATATCTGTACCACTTCTGCACATCTGCCATTTCAAACTTGTGTTACTGAACTTTTTTAATAGGAAGAAATAATCATTGAATCCCATCTCAAATCATCAGGTTAAAGGGTCTGTGATAATAGAAAAGGCATATTTTGATTTATATTTATTAGTAATAGACTGCACAATTCCAGAACATGCACAGAAGATTCTGCTGTAGCATATGAACTTACTTGCATGAGCACGACCCTTTTATGCTTTTTGAGAATTTTACAAAATTAGTTATGTAAGTAATAAAAAATTCTAGATTTGCAGAAAACATCTAGTCCTATCATTTCATTGCTAAGGAATTAAGAAAATTCTTATGATTAAGCGGTAATTCAACCTCAAGTGATACTTCATTGACACTAGTAGCTGTGAGAGTTAATTGAGGATGGTGTTAGTAGAATGCAGAAAGATTTTTTTACTTTTTGCTTTTGTTTGACAGCTCACCCTGATCATTTTGTACTGCTTTTCCCCTTGTGGGGTTCCAGTCAGTAAATCAAATTATATGCAAATACTGGCTTACAGAATCACAACTGATTAATTTTAGCTATATTTGTATTTAAGTACTTAGACGCAAGGACTTTGTTGCATGAATCATATTATTCTCATTTTCTGATGAAAAAACATAGAAGAGAGAGATTGTATTCACCAGAAAAATGACAGGGACTGTGGAAAAGTAGAATACATCAGATTATTTCTGCTCTACAGACTTTAAGTACACATTAGTTCTTAGCAAGAAAATACTGAAATGCCTGCCAAAAACGAGTCATTGACTAACACACAGCATTTCTCAACTCATGCTAAACTTGAGCATTCTGGTACATAAATAATGAATCATGATTTTCAAGTTGCATTCTAAATGTAAGTGTAGAAAAGCTAGTATTTTAGTTGTACTGGGCTTTGGAGATTTCGGAGCTATTGGCTGAAGTCCTACGTCCTGTGTTACAAAGGGAATTACCCAACAGAATAGTCCTTCCTGGCCTTTGAGCATATGAATCAGTATTACCTAGTGTCAGGGAAATGCAGCCGTGCTTTCAGATGTCAGAAGGTGAATAAGAAAACAGCTAACTTAAGGGATTTTTGGTTGAGTGCTATGAATAGGTTATCCTTCAAACATGGTATAGGATTTTTGTTTATTTCATCTTCATTACCTACCATTGCCTTTTTCTGCAGAGGTTGGTAGAATCCTTCTGAGCTCTGACATAGCTTCTGGCTTTCACCTTCTGCTCTTACCAGAGTATTGAATAAGTCATAAAGCTGTTCTCTGAGCATGAGCCTCCTGCAAATATGGTGTTTCTTCTTTGAAACAGCTGATACTGTTGCTGATTTGTTTGTGCTGCTTTAGGATTTTTACTCTGCTTATCATACCACCTGATGTTGCCTGTAACTCTTGCGGCCTCTGTGTCACCTAAGTATTGGATGGACCAGGGTGATGCATGCAATATGTCTTGGATATTCAGATACTCCAATACTTTTGACCTAAAATACAGAAGAGGACTGCTGATACTAGGGGATTTTGCAGACGATTCAATTATGTGTTTCCAAGTTACAGGAGATTTTATTTCAGGTGCTTTCAGTGTCTTTGCCTTTTGCAAGAGAAATGGAGAACTTTCACCTCATCTTTTATTCATTTTCTGTTCAGTCAATTCATTGTTTTACTTTCCAATGGCAAAGAAAAACACAAATTTTTAGGTTGATTTGTAAATCATACAGTGAGAGATTTTGTTCCTTAGTTCTAGTATTCAGATCTGGACCAACTCTCAGAAATAATGAAAATAACAGGTACACCAACTCAAGATTTTGTTCAAAAACTGCACAGTCAAGATGTGAGTATTCTGCTTTGTCAGTTGTTTTTACATGTCTTAATTTTACTTAAGCTATGCTCGGTTCTTAAACTGGCTGAGATAATATGTATTAACTACTGAAATGACCCCTGATGGGACATCTTTGCCTTGAAGTGCTTTGCACACCCAGAATAGCTACTGGAGATTAAAAGGGGGACAGAAAAACATCAGAACACTTGAAAAATCATATATTTAAATACTTCAAAGTCTCCAGTGTATACCGTATAAACAGTTGAGCTGATGATTTAGTACTTTTATTGGAAAAGTACTGAAAACATAAACCTATTCAGAAAACCCAGTTGTTTGCAGATGTCTCTGACTTGGTCCTTCCTGTTCCTGTGTGGATGTCCTTCTAAAATCCTTAAGCCCCTACTATAAAGAACTTAAAATTATTCATTAGATTTAACTGTACAATTGAAATGCTAATGAATGGCTGTATAAGGTTCATTTCTGGAGACTCCTATAAACTATGACATTCTTTTATTTGATGCATGAATATTTATTCTGATTAATATGCCAAATATGGAGTGCTATTAGTTAAAGCTTTGCATAGTTTCTTAATCACAGTTTTAAGGCTTGATAAAAAAAAAAAGTTCTACAGGAAGGTGAATATATTGAGTGAATATATGTGGGGTTTATGTCCCCCACAAAAAGACTTCTTTTGTACAGTGTACTATCAGAGCATTGTTGAGTTACATATTAAGCATATAATTAATGTCACATTACAAAAGTGACGAAAGTCTAATATAGTATCCATGTTTCTTTTAAGGCAAAAAACTACATCAAAAGCCTCCCAAAAGTCCAGAAAAAAGATTTTGCATCCATCTTGAAGTATGCAAATCCTTTGGGTAAGACAGTTTGTGTGGATGTGTATGATTTGTTGTGTTCTTGTGTTTGCATTGGAGGCAGCAGCGGTACCAGTCATGTCATAGGTTATGTGGTGGTTCTTGTGCTTTTCTATGTCTTACTTTCCATAATTCATAACTTTGTAGTGGCTGAACTTTGCCAAGTTTAGACCCTGCCAAGAGTCAGATTTTTTTTAAAAGAAAAATAAGCATTTTGTGGTTTAGGCTTTGATCCAGCATCTGCTTAGTGGTTTTACTAGAGTAGCTTGCTTAAGAGCCCTGTGAGATTAAATATATGTAATAAATTTGTCTCTGTATTGTATTTGAAATAAAATTCTGAAAGCTCAATCTGATCTACAGTAGAAATACAAGCAAAAGGAAAGCTGACATTTTAGTCATGGAATTAATACACCCCAAGAAGCATCTGTGCATTCCTGAGAAGCACTGGCTTGGATTTGATAGCCAGAAGAACATACCAAGTGTGCATAACTGTGATGTGACTGGAGGCAGACAGAGCTCTGAGATGACTCTGCCCAAAACTTATCCATTCCCCAATGACCAGATCATTCACAAAGGCAGTTTTATTAGGATATAAATAAGGATAATTGAGTCTGCCCAATTGAAGAAGTTAAAATTATATGTTTGTATATAGTAGCAGTAAACACAGCCAGAACCAGGACAGCAGCTTTTAACCTTGCTGCACGGTTAGCTCTCTGACCTTCTCTCAGCTACAGCAAACTACACATTTCCATGTAGTTTTTTAGGATACTGCTTCTGTCACCTCTGTGGACATTTGGCTTCTCCTTACATAGACAACAACTGGAGAGAATCCACGATGTGGCAAGCAGCAGTTGCAGCATCCTGTCCCGCACTGCTGCCTCTTCTTGATTTCAGCTGCTCCACCCAACCCAGGAACGTCTTTCATATAGGAAAACAAAGAATAAACAAAGCATTCATCATACCTGTTTACACTAGACCATTTTGACAGTCTCAACAGTGGACGTGACCCAAAAACCACTGGAGTGGAACATAAAAGGTTTTCATGGATTGTTTTGGCTGAGGTCAAAAAACATATAGCAGATGTGTCAGTGCTGAGATTCTGAGCATGGAAAACTGAGTTGTCTTTGTGAACTTCAAAGTGTCTGTGGCTTGGATTTGGTCATATGCAGACAATTCTCATTAGCTCTACACCCACTTGTTCATTCTACTGCTCTGCCTTAGAAGCACAACACGGTGTCAATGATGACAACACCAGGGAAAGCCCCAAGTTCCATGGTCCTGGAGCCAGAAGCTGAGAAGTTATTAGCTGAAGTGATGTGACTGTATGCATACAGAAGCAAGGGGGCACCTCTGTGTTGCATCAGGCTTCGTACACGGCCCAGCTTGCTCACAATGCTATTTTGTCAGGCAGATGGGCCCCACTGCCTATAGAATGAACACTCAGTGATTCTGCTCCATAATTCTGTGTATTTATTTGAAATATCTCCAGGGCAATGCTGCTGTGCACAAGCTGGAATCAGTGGCATGACTCGAATACATTTTTTTCTGTGTAATAGCTGTAAACCTTTTGGAAAAGATGCTGGTGCTGGATGCAGAGAAGCGAGTCACAGCAGCTGAGGCCTTGATGCATCCTTACTTTGAACCAATTCATGATCCCGAGGAAGAAATTGAAGCTGAGAAATACGATGACACGTTTGATAACATGGATCTTCCGCTAGATGAGTGGAAGCGTGAGTGTAGTTTTGTGATGTTTTATAAAATAGCCGCATAGAAAGGCCATCCAGAAATAGCATTCCCCTTTATAAATTTCTTTCTCTGCTTTCAGTGGAATGGAGTAAATACACAGCATTAAGATAGAGAAATGTTCCTCCTATTGAGTCCTCCTGGAACAGGCCCCAAAGATTTCTTCTCTACCTCCTAACAGAGGCTCTTCTCCTTCCCCTTTTCCGTCTCTGTCCTCCTCCTTCTTCTCTCCTTCTCTGTCCTCCCATCTTCTGCAACATGAGAAAGAAATCTTTTCTGTAACATGTTCCTTCCAGGAGATAGGACAAGCAAACAGATTCCTCAGCTTTTGGCTCTACCAGACTGCAATGGTTGCTACCCATAGTTTTAAGTTAGGTTCTCTTAAGGGAGAAAATATACCTGTCTCAGCAGAGATTTAAGTCTGAATCTAGTTTTCATCTAACATCAGAGGTTTGTGTTTTGGCTTTAAGGGAGGACTTTTAAAGCTGATTTGCTTTGTAGCTCTTTCTGATGATACTGCCCACTGTACTTTAAAGTCGATGCTTGCATCCCTTTGGAAGCACCTATAACATGTCAGTGGGCTACTTCAGAGCTGAAATGATGAAATAATGATCCTCAATTCCCTTACTTGTACTCTTTCTCTCTTTTTTTGCCTGAAGAGGTCTCTCTCTTCCTGACCTAGGTCAGAGCCTAACTATGCCAGGGCCTGCATCTTGCTTGAGTCTGTGCAGCTACTTTTCTCATTAGACCAGCAACACTATGTTTATTCTGTTGTTTTCCAGGCATTACATATAAAGAGATAATGAACTTCAAGCCACTGCAGACGTTGGAGTCAAAGGAGACAGCGGTGTAAATGCATGACTTGGTCTTTTGAAAACTTGGAAGCAAGCAGGAAAGTTGTAAATGTTTCTGGCGATTCAGGTGTATAAAAGTTTTATAAATAAACTGGATGTAATCTGTTTTATCTGCACTGTAAGAAAGAGCAATGTTTTTTAGTCTGTATATGCAAGTCGGTGCCTTTGGGAGTAGCATTTCAAAACTATCCAGAAACTTATTCTTACCTACAGCTTCTTTCTTCTGCACAAAAGGATTCTGACTGTGATAATCTGGTGCCATTCTCAAAAGAGCAGGTAGGACTAATTCTTCAAGTCATTGCTCAGAAGAGTACAAGTTACCACCCCAAGCACGCTGAGACACAGCGTATGTGAGAGACGTGCTGTGGCTGCTCTTCAAGAAGCAGAGAAGTATCGGCGTCCTGGATTTTTTCCTAAGTAACCAACATAGCAAGACAAGGTTTGACAGACACACTAGGTGAGCAGTCACTGATTAAACAATCACCTCTAAAGGGTATGATATTTTTCGCTAAATACAGTGCAGACTCTTTGTATTATAGCCTAGGGATCAAGCATTTCCGGGGCGACAATCTTAAGACCTTCTAAAATTCAGTAAGCTCTCTAGCATCTTAATGCCAAAATTATCATTGAGAAAGTACATCTTCTCAGAGGACATAGTGGTTTGAAATAAAACTGCATGTGGGTCACATTAGTGATGTTAGAAGGAATACTGTGACCAGGTCTGGGGGCCCCGGTCCAAGAAAGACATGGAGTTGTTGAAACGAGAGTAGATTTAGATTAGTCATTAGGAAGAAATTCTTCCCTGTGAGGGTGGTGAGGCCCTGGCACAGGTTGCCCAGAGAAGCTGTGGCTGCCCCTCCCTGTCAGTGCTCAAGGCCAGGTTTGATGGGGCTTTGGGCAACCTGGTCTAGTGGAGGGTGTCCCTGCCCATGGCAGGGGGTTGGAAGTAGGTGATCTTTGAAGTTCCTTCCAAGCCAAACCAGTCTGTGATTCTTGGCTACAGAAAATAAAATGAGGATAAAAATGCTGCGCTGCAGCTGTTGCTTGGGAATACCTGCAGCACACCGTTTTGTTCACAGTGTACAGGAGTATTGCCAGGTGCAGAATAACAACCATTCCTTTTCTTGGCCTTTTGAATTCATCTGACTTGGAAAAACCCTCAGACCATCTACTGAGAGGTGCCTTACTGAAAAGAGGCAGTGTCCTGATAGGTTAGATTGGTTAGACACTTTCTAAGTTCCACTTACCATATTGTCCTGGCTTCTATGTTTGTTATAATCTCTCAGATGTAGGAAAAAAAGACATTGTCAAACATACGGTGAAGAATGAGATTGCTTGTCCTTGTTAAAGGTAATGACTTTGCAATTGATTATTTGGATGTGGATTATTCCCAATGCAATATGCTGTTTTATGTTGCTGCTAAGTAAAACAGTCGTTAAGGAAGGCATTTGATCTCAGGAGGTAATAACTGGCAGAGACGTAAGAAATTATTTGGGGATTTTTAGTCTGTTTGTTTGTTTTAATAACCAGTTTAAACCAGAAGTTTAGTTAAGGCACAATTGTTCTGTTTCCTTCAATGAATGTTTAAGTTAAACACCTGCAATTATTGGCATTTGTTTAAAAATTGTTTGTGCTGAACATTGGGTGAAAGGGGCATCTAGAGAAACTTAACAGCAACCTTGAAGTACTGATGTGTTTGACAAGTCATTAAAAAATACAGTTTCAAGAGGCATTAAAAAAAAAAAGCAGGGAATGTAAATTTGAAACAAAATATTTTTCCACGCTGCAGGTCACTGAGAAAGTCACTCTTAAGAGTCATACCCCATTTTGCACTGTTGACTTTCTGCTTGGCCTACACTTCTATATTGACTGGGAACTTTATTTTTACAGAATAGATGTTTTCTTTTTGGATCATGATCTGTAGTACTCTTAAGATTCACAGGAGAAAAGTGCCTGTTGGAATTAGAGGGCTTGATAGAGCTAGTCAGAGGGAAACGGAAAATGTCAAAAACCTTTATGAAAAATTGAATTTCAACATCCCAGATTCTAGCAAAGATCTAAAGTCTTGAAGTAATGCAGATGCCTCAGATGCTATTGAGCTGGTTTTTTCATTGAAAAACTGCATTGCATTTTCTTCATGAATGTCAGCGCTTCAGTGGGAATTTTCATTTCCCCTGCCTTTCGCTTCAGTGAAGTCAGGCCCTAAAACACTCCACTGACTGGCTGAGGTGAACTTTTCCCTCTCTTAATGACTTACTATTGGAGGAACAGCTGGCCCCCATGAGAAAGGGGCAGGATGATGTCAGTTTTTCTAGATACTGTAGGAATACGGAACTCTTAACGATAACTGAAGACCTTGATGCGTGTGCCAGCAAAGACAGAAGTACTGCTGTGCTCTCTAGTCAGCAAATGGTCTGTAAGGTAAAATAACGATCGTGGAAAGTTTGTCACATCTTGGCAAGATTTTTCTGTGAAGAGATTGAAATCTGCAGAAATGGCTTCAGACAGCAATAGAAATTATTAGTATGAATAGCTCATTAAAAGAAACGTGAGGTGAAAGCAGAAATGTTTTGCATGGGAGGCAGCTGCTGCTTCAAAGGGAGAGACAACATTTCCTAAGGTTTTATTTGCTATTTCTACTGGTGCTAAGCAACTCAGGAATAAGAACCCAATTTCTGTTTGCCTTAAAGAGAAATGTAAATACATGCTGCATGTACTTGAAAATGGGTTTGTGACAAATAAAGGTTGGGGGTTTGTTTTTTACAGACTAATGGTCATATTTTCTCCATACATATTCCCAAACATATAATCACTCCTCAAAATAGTATTTTTGGTATAAGAGAACTGTATGAAACCTGATACTGTAGGTACATTTCATGTAATACGAGCTGCTGATGTAGGTTATTTTGGAAGTCAGTCAGACCACAGATGATAGGACTTTTTCCCTTTTTCCAAACTTCAAGTCAGTCACAGAGCTGATCTGATTGTACTACTGCCACCTAATTATTTCTTACAGCATCTTGGGTTTTACCAGGCAAATCTGCTTTGTTCCAGAAGACAGCACAGGACAGTCCTTAAACAGTTGCATTCCTCTGCCTGATTTTAAAAGCCAAAGTCAAATTGACCATCGTCAAGCATATATAACTTAGCATTGGACAGGGAGGGTTGGGTTGACAGAGCTCTTATAGGCTGTATTGGACCTCTGCCCTGAAGAACCATGTGCCTGTAACTTGTCTTCATTGCATTTAAGACTCACTGTTCTCATCATGCTGAAATTTTAAGAATGGGTTGTTGTGGGTCACATGTGGCTCACAGTTTTGCTTCTTGATTATTTTCTGGGGTTTTTACAGGTTAACACTGAGGTCAGTGCTAATGCATGTCCTGCAAAATGTGTTGAGAAGATCCACTTTGATCTTCATTCAAAAGTATCAGACATAAGAGCTGGGTGGGATTCTTTGAGCTTCCCACTTCCTGCTCTGCTGTTCAAATACAAATATCAGATGTTTCTGGTCTCTTTCAGCTAAGGTTGTCAGAGAGTGAGGCAGCTGTTAGATCCTGTCATTCACAGGACCATGGTATGAAATACTCCTGTAAGGCTTTAGATGGTCCCTGCAGGTACCAGGGAAAGAACAGGGGCTCATAGAACCTGCTGTGATTGATTCTCCACCCCCGAATACACTGTAGGGCTACTGGTTCAGATAATATCAGAAGCAGTTCCGTGGGCTACAGCACTTTAAGTCTCCTCCTAAGTATTTTTTAAAAATTCAGGAGTTGGAGAAAGGTCAAGGGAGGAGGACTTCCACCCTACAGACACTCTTTGAAACGTCACAGACTACCAGTTAATGAGCAGCTCTTGCACACAGATCACTTGCAGCCCTGTGGGATAGTAACATAATGATCTGCATTGACACCTAGCAACCACATGCAGCTCAGGCATGGAAGTGGCACATGCATTTAGCTATCAGGAACAGCATCCCTCCATAAGGAGGTCAGTGGGAACATGAAAAGTCATCTAAGGATTGACTGTATTCTTTTGCTGCTATCCCGCTCTGGAAGCAGAACTCTCTTATGCTTGGCATAAGCTTTCACTACAGAGGAAGCATGACTGGTGCACACAAAATGTCTGGTAGCCCTGAAGCAGGGCACCTTTGTAAGAATGGGTTTGCATATCGATGAGGGCACCACCAGACTGCAGGGAAGTCCCCTGAGAGCACCCTTCAGAAATGTGTGTTGGCCTAGAAACATGTACGTTGTTCCATCTTGTTGGAACAAGATGATCACAGCTGGCAAACGTTTGATTACATTTAAATGATTACATTAAAGGTAGCACATCTCTTAAAGAGTATCTTAGATTTGGGGGCGGGGGTTAATTCTGGATTTCCAGTGCAAAACATAGCTACAGAGAGATTCAACTCAGTGGATGATCATAACCCCAACAGTCTCAGTCTGTCCATACCATTCATTACTACCCTCGGCACAGTTTATGTAGGTGATCCCGAGTTCCTTGTCAATGTGTTTTAGCCCATAGCTTTATGTTATTTTTGATTCAAGAGGTATCACTTTCATTGAGGACAATGCCGAAGTCTTCTCTCAGAACGCGTTAGGATGTATTTGCCAGAAGAAATTGCTGCTTCTGCACCCCCCTCCCCGCCCCCAGCTCTTGCAGGTGGCACATGTGTGACTGCTAAGACAAGACTGAGTGCCAGATCCAGATTGATCCCCTCTAGAAGCTATGACCCCTCTCCCCACCCCCACTAAAGCTGCCTTTGACTGCTGCTCATGTTTTGGCTGGTCAGCTGGAGACCTGGCCACCCGTTCCAGCAAGTGGACATACAAGCTGGTGGGAGCTGCACGCTGGACCTGTGGCCTCCACGTGGACAAACTCACTGGGCCTAGGGGTGTTTCCAGGTGCTGAACTTCAGCTGCCTGCTCTTTAAATCGCTAACACAGCTTTGGGCAGTGGCAGTTTGGGTCTTCCTGTGACTCCCTTGGCAGAGCTGAGGAGCTGGAGGTGGCTGGGTGGTGCACCTAGCAGGCAGTGGGGTGCTGTCACTGGCTTTGGAGGGCAAGAGGCTTTCGTAGCATGAAGCCAGGCAATTTCTTGCCAATTAATCTTAGATCCAGCAAATTGCTTCAGGTGTGGTTAATTTATTAGCACAGGCCACAGAGCCAACAGTGCCTGGAAAATTGTGCTCACCCCAAAGTGATGGATGAGTATGACCATAAACCATTTGTGCTGTTGTCCTCTATCCATAAAGTAATAAAAGTGCAGCCTTTATGAAGTAGTTGTTTAGAAAAGCAGGATGGTGAGCTCTAATGTTAGGGCTGTGAGAGCAGCCCTGAGAGCTGACTGCCAGGGCTGTGGGCCAGCTCAAAGCCGGCACACCCGGTCCCAGTGGTGACCCTGGAGAGATGTTCTCAGACTTCATGGGGCCAAACCCTGATAGGTGGAAGCTTCTTCCAGCTGAACTACTGCCACCGTGTGCCTGACCACGGGTTCCATCAATCCACCACCCTCCAGAGGCTGATACCCCAGCCTGGCCTGGCCCCATCCCCAGGGAGGTATCCCATGGCCTGGGCTGGGGCTGTCCCCAGCTGCGCCCCCCCCCCCCCCCCCCCNACACACACTTTTTTCCCTGACCTAGACATTGTGGTTTACATTAAATTAAGGTCAAGTCAAAAAGGTTTCTTGGAGGTGCTCCAAAATAAAATGGAAATAATATGTATTTTCCCCTGCCATTTGGCACATGTAAGTCACTGTGATTCTCTCATTTATTATTAACAGGATTTTGATCAAGTAAATGTCAGACAACATCATTTGTCCTAATAATGTTTTTTATATATTGTGCATTTGTGCAAAAGGTAATGATGAGGTAGGGAGGAAAATAACTGCAAGAGAGCACAGATTTCCTTTAAACAAAGAAAAGGAAACACAAGAGGATTTTTGAAGGCATTACAAATATCTTAATAAACAATTTGGCTCATCAGGGAGGTAAAATCACAGCAGTGAGAATGTTGAGAATGCTGAGATGGAGCCCAGCCACAGGCAGAGCACAAGGGCTAAGCCACCAGGGACATGAGTGAACCTCCAGTCTCACATCCTGTTACAGGCCTTATACACAACTCCCCTGATGGCTCCTAAAAACTTAATGCTTTATGTTAAGGTTCCTGAATTACCAGAACAGGTGTGAAACTATGACCCTGTATAAACGAGTCATTATCAGAGACTCTGAAACCAAAGGGGTTCTCTTCACAACCAGCTCCTGTCACTCTACTCCCTCTCATCCTTTGAGCCACTCCACACTTAGTGCAATCTCTCCCTCACTTTTCAGGGGCGCATATTGAGCAGCAGACCAAAGCATTAAGTCATCCCCTTAATGTGCCTGATTCTTGCTTCTTTGTTAATGGTAATGGCCTGGTACATCTGCACTTGAACCTGATGTTCTTGTTCCCTCATTGCTTAGGAACAATAGTGAGGGTCAACCGCCTCCTGGTACACCTATGCCTGAGCCCTGGCCCAAAAAGGAAAGAGACCAGAAAAGTTCCGAGTCTGTGCTACTGCTGGAAAGTACCAGAATATTTTGTCACCCAAACTGGACCAAAGTGAAGAAGCACCCGACAAAAGTCAATTGTCTCAGACCCTATAAATATTGTCAGTGAGACCCTTTGTGCTGTCCTGGACAGCAGTGGGCTGTGACCAATATTGCCCTGCCCCAAGCTGAGACACTGAGGAATGCTGATGCCTTGTGAGCATTTACTCTAAACTCAAAGAGCAAAACCCTAACTAGAAGCCATCTCCCTTCACTCACCTCTACTTACACACATGTTTATGTCTTATGTTTTTATATATATACACGTATCTATATACTGATTTAAGATGCTTAAGTTAGTGTGAATCTTGTCATCTTCGAATCTGTAATTAAGTTGCTCTTTTCATCATATTTTACTGAATCCTTTGCAAATATTTACAGTTAGTCAATCATTAAGTGTTGCTTAAGTTTAACCTTTGATTCACCTTATACAATTAATAAATTCGGAATCAACTAAATCGTAACTGTGTCAAACACCTTCATCCATGTAAGATTTACGGCAGATCACTATATAATTATTATAGCTACTCCATATTGCCATTTTAAGTCTCCAAAAAAGGAACATTAACTGCTTTTTCTTAGGTTTCTCAATGGATTTTACAGTCTTTCATGCTTTATGGATGGATTAGTGGTTTTGATCACATGGATTTGATATGGTTAATGTGAGGAACTTGCTGCATGTCTTCTAGATTTTGAATTGCTTTCCATAGTTAGTGTTTAGCACCATTAAAGTACTTTGAGATAAAAGTAAAGGAAATGTAAAGGAAAAATTCGTTTTGTCCTGGAACCTTAAATCTTAGCAGTGGGGTAAGCCACTGACCCATCCCCATGAGAAAATGCTCAGGGAAAGCTAAAGAGCCAAGCCAAGCAATCAGAGAGCATCTCTGTGCCCCAAAGATTGACTTCCCCTAAGGTTGACTTCCCTCACAGCACCAAATTCACACCAGAGGATGCCCAAAAGTTAATATATTCTTCTCTAATATGGTGATATGACATCATTGGCTGGCTTATATTTCCTTTGTGATCTAGTAGCTTTAAAGAAGACTAAATCTTTCTCTTCTTGTCCAGGAATTTTAGACCTTAACAACACGGGCATGGTGAGTATGGCTGGGTATGAAGAGCCTATACCAGAAATTGCCCATTCCTCCTGGAAAGGAGAAGAATGAAAACTTGGAAGGAGGCAGAATTTGAAGCAGTAGTGCCTCTCATTTCTCTGTATTAGCTTTATCTACTCAAGCGGTGTTCTTACCAAGTAAATCAGATGCCACTAGTCCTCAAAAAAAGGAAAAAGTGAATGTTCTTATGTGTGTAAGACGATGGCTTATCCCACCGGACTGCAGGGAGGAACAGCTGTGGAAGGACTCCAGCAACCACAAGGAAAGAAGCCCTTCACTTTAAAGCTTGGCACATGCACCTGCAGCATCCCTTCCTGGAGTCAAGGTATTAGGATGAGGATGTTTGACTCAGTCATCCATAGGGAGGTGCGAGGTACCTTCCATACCAAAGACATTTTTAGATTCGTGTTCCCAAACGAAACATTCTTATATAACCTCCTGAAAGTCAAGTCACCAAAATATGTGGACTGCGTGGCCTGTCTATGTTGGCCACCTTGGTCAGTCTTGTTCTCATCAAGGCATGTCACCACACTGCACTGTGGTGCATAACCAGGGGACTGACATAACCAGGCTGCACCTTTTAAGGTCTGAAACTAGAGCTGCAATCACCAATCTTTTGTCTCTGGATGCTCCTAACTTCAAAACACTTTCTCCTCTAAACTATTTGCTCATCTATGATTTCCATAATGAAAGGAGCCTCCTGTGGCTACAGTTATCAGTCTTTGGCCACTGCAACCAGCATGAAACCCTTAAACATATGTAGAGAATGAAAATAATTCCTAAAACAAAAATTAAAAATAAAAAAAATCAGCCTCTCTTAATTAACCTTAAATTTTATTATTTCTCTGGTTGTCTCTCCCTGGATTTCATAAACTTATCAGAACCACAGTGTTAAAGTTCATTTAGATACTGTTTGATTTTGAGCCTGTTCTAAATCATTGCTCTATATTTTTTCCTTCTTTACTCAGCTCTTGCTGCTGTATAGCTACTTAGGATGGACTAATTTCCATTTTGTTGCCCAGCAGCACTACTGGAAGAAAACAATTGCGCTGGGATGAGCGTGCAGGGCTGTGAAAGCCAAATGACATAACATTTCACAGGCATGGTCAGCATTCAGATTAGCAAATGAGTTCTGGAGTCATGGGCCCTCTAATCCTGGCCTGCAGGCTGAAGGGCTCAGCCCTGATATTTAAATCCAAACAGGGTTTAATCATTAGGGTGGAGACTTCTTTATCAGGGAACGTCTCTCGGAGATAAGGGAACAGAAACCAAATGCCTTTGATCTCTTCAACAGAGGCAATGTGTGTGACACAAGCCCTGGTGAAAGGGAAGGAACCTGCCATCTGCCCTCTGAACTAATCCCCATCTTTTTTAAAGCCTATCACACCTATGCTTGCCGTTTGAAGACAGATTTGTGGGTTTTTTTTAATTGAATTCTCCCCCTTCCTAGAGGATTTAAAGTCTGTGGGGCTGTCCCAAAGAAAAAAATAGGAAGGGTGGGGATGTGAAGGGGTTGGTTTGACTCTCCAGTCTATTGTGGGAATGATTATGGCAACATGAACTATAGGAGTAATTGTTGAGGTTTCACAGATTTGGAGTGCTATGAGAAGGTACTATGTAACCCTATTAGGGTGTATAAAAAATGTGATAAATTTGCACGATGAAAAACCTACTTACTTTTCCAGAACTGTTCTACTAGATGTCTTCTCAAACAAATGGAAGACTTACAGACTCTAGAGGGATAGCCCCCCCACACCGTATGACAACATGGAGAAAGCCTTAAACATCTCATTCAAAAAGATATCGTGTCTGTTAAGCCATTGTCACATTTGATGTCCTGAGCTGCCTGTGATGATCCATCTAGTGCCAGTTGCCTGCCACAGTACTGTGGTCCTTCCTCTTGCCTTCGTTGCTCCCCAGGCAAATGGGTGATCGAAACGGGTTACGCAAAAGGCCAGTGGCTCAGTTCCCTGAAACCTGAAAATGTTTTGTGTTGCCTGAGGGTTACATGAGAAGAAAAGTAGATTAGCTCTAGGAGCAAACACTCTTTTGGTGGAGTAAGAAGGTTAAAGGCTCTAAATGGATGTCTTTCGTAGTCATCTTTTTTCCAGAAGGTGCTTGTAAGGAAATATCTAAAACGGGGAGAGTGAAGATGACTAGAGAGTATTCAGACCTTCAGCAAGCGTCCCTTGTTTAAATACAGTTTCAGTGCCTTGAAGGAGATTACATTGCACCATCACCATGCTAAGGGCAGAGGGGACTTTGCTTAGAGAAGATTTGACCATAATATCTAATTCATGTATTTGAAACATGTTTATTTATTTATGAAACCTGACAGACTTAACGAAGCATTTTAGGCTAAGGTTTGCCTTCTGAACAGATGCGCAGGCCAGCTGATTCTCACGGCGTTGAAGCGGAGCCAGCACAGCCTGCCACGTACTGTTACAACTTCGGATGCTGAGAGCCTTTCCTCCAGGCGGCTGGGAGGCATAAGATGCAAAATGCCATCAAGTGACTTAAAAAGGCTGGGCTCCAGGCATGCTGGAGTCAGCAGAGCACTCACCCACAGTTTTACTTGCTTAACTGATAGAGCTATCTCCAGTGACAGCCAGAAGCCAGACATAATTTTCAAGACTTAATGTGTTCCCTCTTATCTCAGTGATCAGTAGCTGGCTACAGGCTGCAGACAAAGAAAGTATTAGGGGGAATAGACAAGATGACCCTGTTTACTTTCTCAATGTATTACAAATAGTTGGTATGTACTTGCTGTTTACTTGTGGCCCAAACAGCTGTTCCTCTGCTTTCCTATGAAACTGTCTTGAGTCTCCCTTTTGTTCACAGAGGCTTAGAAACCATACCTTGCACTCTCCTTCTAACCTCTCTTTTTTTTTTTTTTNTTGTGACAATCCACAAGAGGGGACTTGGCTATGGTAGGAATTTGATAGAGGAAAAGCCGTATCAGCCCATCCACCAAGACTGCAAGAATAGCTCCTTAAGTCTAAAAGAAACAGGAGCTTCTATGAAGAGCAAGAATTGTGCCTGAAAATGTGTGAAACTCCATTTGCTAAATGGTCTTTCTTCCACAAAATCAAATCAGAGCAAGGCTAAATTGAAAATTAGTAAAACAGACTTAAAACCTTTATAGAAATATAGGCAGTATGAGCCAAATCAGCAATTCATTACCAACAAAATACCCCAACCTCAACCTCTAAGCAGTTTAAATTTTTTACCTGGAAAAAAGTTTAAGTTTTTTACCTGGGAAAGCAGAGAAGAGCAGCTATTATTACTGGCTGCCTGCAGAAGGTGCTCATGATCAGTGGTGTAAAAACCTACATTCAGACAATTTCACTCCTACGTGGTAGCCATCATATGGCATCTGCTTTCCCTGAGAGCAAAACCACCAGCACCATTGAGCCTGCCACACTGCTTGTAACTGAAGAGCAAAATTCCGCTTCCTTAGTAATAATTGTGACCCCTTGTCTCTACCTGTCAGCCACCTTGAAAGCAAACTGCTTCACACAGCATTTAGCCAACACAGTGTTCACCAAAAGGATATGGCCTGAAAGCAGTTTTGTGAGCATGCTGCTACTTACCCAGTTTTTGTGTGACGTTCAGCACCCTTGTGCCTTTCGGTGATGTGGTTAGAACCTGGGTGGGTGTTTAGGTGACTCCTCCCAGCTCTTGTAGCATCTGAATGCTTCATATTCCAAATGCATTTAACTTCCAGCATCCTCTCCAGCACTGTTAGTTGGTCAGCCTGTGTGTGGAGGAGGACAGCACAGCGGGGCTAAAGCTTCAATGGGAAAGTTATGGCCAAGTCAGAAAAAAAGTCTGGGTCGCCCAAAGCATTGACTTTCCCTTTCACTCTTAAACCAAACTTTCAGTTAATCAATAGAGTGATAAAGACTGAGATCAAGTATTACAGGACAAGGAGCCTGTAACTGTCTATATTACAGATTTGTAAGTAAATGCAGCGCTTCTGTTCTTAAAAATTAAAGCAAGGCAAAAGCCATTGCTACAAAAAAATTAGCAAGGCCTTTACAAAACTGTGACTCTTCCTCTGATGTTTTACAGATACCATATGTGGCCTGCTTGGTTTTTTTAGTAAGGCAAAGGAAACACTGTGAAACAACCTGTGCCCCACAGAGTAAGGATGCTGGTCAGCAAAGCTGTCATCAGAGTGAGGACCGCGGCTCCGCAGCCTCCTTTTGCGACTCAGTGTGCAGGGCTAACAGCTTTGATCCTTGTCTGAGATCTCTGCAATTAGCCTTCAGATAAAAATTACTTCAGCTAAATATTGCGACAAATGTTTAGATTAAAAGCAAGAATCCCCACATCTGCTGGTTTGCTCTCCAACCCCTACTTTCTTTGAAGAAAAATTGAGTACTGTTTCCTACTGGGGTCTGATGGGTGGCTCCTGCTTAATCTCTGTCTGTCTCCCTGGTAACAGTCAAAGGAGACGACAGGGAGGTGGGCAGGGAACGAGGCTCCAGCGCTGTTCCCGTTATCAGGATCCATCAGCAGGTGACCACTGCTCATACCCAGGAACAATCAATACAGCCTGTGGCTACGGGGGCAGCCACAGCTTTCTTCAGAAGTCTTGAGCAGCATTAACTGGGCTCCAGATTTCAAGACGAAAGTTTCTCTAAACCCTCAGGTCTTGTATTTTATGCTGCCAGCTCAAAACGTACGCAGACACTGCAATTCCTGTGAAAGCCTGCTAAACTAATACCTATTGTTTTTCATTTTAGACATTCTTTACTCCAGCAACCTCTGCACCCACTTACCACTATGATTAGAAATACTGTGGCCCCACCAGCTTTTGTGCAATTTGAATGTTGAGCTGGTGCAGCAACAGTAAATCCCAGTTCACTGTGTCCCCCAAAGCAAGTTGTGTGCATATATTTGCCTAAGTTTGGTTTGGGTTTTTTTGTTGTTTTTTTTTTTCCCCACACCATGTTCATGATGAACCGAGCATTTGCTATAAAGGAGAAGCTACGGAGGGGTAATGCAGGTACCATGGCTGCAGCTCACACTTCTACTGAGGAGTCCGCAGCTGGCTGACACTGAAGTACTCTCCAAGGAGTGGCAATCTACTTTGCACGTTCCTTTAAAATATCTCTTCTGCAAGACTCCTGCTAAAAATAAGAAATGGGAATGACCTGCTGTCAAACCAAGTTTCAAGGTAGCATCTGCTCATGAAAAACATCAAAATAATTAAGTCTAAACAGAAGCACAGCCAAAGTCTTTCCGTTGATTAAAAGTGACTTGTGAGTGTAGTGAAAAGAAATGTCAAATTGGTAAATCCCTCAGTAAATGCTGACGCTGAAAAGGGCACAGGGTAAAGGAATTTGACCCACCTATCATCTTGAACCCCATGATTGTCAGAAGAGAGAGGAGTCGTAAGCTCCCACAACACTCTTTCCTGACAGAAGGTGGTTACAAAAAATGACTGAATTGCAGATAATACTCTGGCTGCGGATCCAGCCTTAAACCCAAGCCAGTCAGAGGTGCCCAGCAAAGGCATCTGTGCACATTTTGTCCTCAGAGCTGGTGATGATTCTTCAGTCCCGAGTGAGCTTTGTTATTCCTGACAAACACGTGAGTCTTGCTATCCCCTGGGTGAGTGGCTACTTCAGGCAAAGCACCAAGAAAACAAGAAGAAACAGAACAAAAGCAGATGTCTTGTCATTCTTCTGATGGCAAAACCATGGAGCTCCCCACACACCCTCAAGTCCTCCAGACTCTCTGCTGAAGCACCATCCAGACGTGGCTGAGCAGTCGTGTTCAGCTCCTTAGTTGTCATGGGGTCACAGGACAGATGGTTGGACTTGACGATCTTAGAGTTCTATTCCAACCATAAAAGAGTCTATGGTTCTGTGATTCCTGACCTGCTGAGACTTTAACCCTCCCAGTGGCCAGGCCCTCAGCCTCAGATGCCACCGTAGTCACACAGAGAAAAAATGTTTTCTTTAGCATTACAAAATGATGGCCCACCAAAAGTCAGCTTGCATGGAGGAGCAAAGCATCAAAAGACAGCTGGCCTCCACTGAGACATATCTGAGGCTAAAAAGAATTTTATGGTACAGCTCTGCAGTGGCTCAAAAATGACTGACCCCCTGCAAAGCCCCTCTAGGTAACAGTGCCTCACAGAAACACTGTTTTCTGAGGCAGTTCCTATGAAGACTGAGTTTATCAGGAGAAGTATTGGCTCTTATTAGACCACCTTCACCACGCATGGTCCCATTATGCCTGTCTCTGTTCTGTCCATCAATGGTGGCCCAGAGGAAGGTCTAAAGATCAGATCTGCGGTACCAGGAGCCAGCATGCCTGGTCATGGGTGCAGCTGGAGCTTGGCCCACACAAGGGTGCTTGCAAGGCACTCTGCAGAGCAAGCCCCCTCAGCAGCACTGTGGGCCACTCCTCCCAAGCAGCACCAGCACAGCAGACAACTCGGTAACACCCCATTACCTGGTGTAACAGACTTGACTCAGGATTTAGGATTGATCAAGTTTTCTTGTAGGTTGTGAGACACTCACAGAGAAAAACTAAATAATTGAGAGACCAAATGCTCTTCCTTAATATATCTATTACTCAGAAGTGTGCAGAGAACACCATGCCCATGTGCAACCAAAAGGCTTCCTTCACCAGAGATCCTGCCACCTACTTTCAGGTAACAACCAAAACACTATGGAAGATTCCTACTGGTGCCAGAAAGGAAGGTGGTTTAATTTTGTAAAGTATGGTGTGGCATGGTAAAGACATCAGCAGGATGGATGGATGGATGGATGGATGGATGGATGGATGGATGGATGGATAAGCCTGGAGAACATGTGAGCTGAGCTTTGTGCAGCTCTGCATGCTCACAGGAGGTGAAGCTCATAGCTTTGCTCTGAGGGTGTGTGACAGATACCAGGGAGATACCTCATTCAAAGAGGCTGTGTGGTTGGCTTGGGCTGCCCTCTCCCTGGGCTGAGCAGCTCTGTGAAGTTGTTTTGTTGCAAAATGGTGGGAAGGGCTGTATGAAAGCCTAAGCCTCCCAGATACCTGCAACGATTTTGCAGAATGGGACTTTTAGTGAGTTTTAGTAAGGGTCTTCAACTTCTTATGGAAGACCTGGAGCACCTGGCAGAGGAACACCATAATGAAGCCTGGTAAGAAGGCTTTTAGTTCCCTTTCTTTGAAGTGAGATAACACATACAGAGAAACTACATTTATTGGAAAAAGCCACAGAGCTGGCAACAGAACATGGAAAGAAACACTGGCAATTCTTTTAAACATATTATTCAGTTCCTGAAACCTTGCATGCTGTCATTTTGTTTTTTTTCTTACTTACCTTAAACAGATACTGTAATTTCCCTGCTAGCTGAAAAAAAAGACAGCTAAGGAGGATTCAGTGGGGGGCTGTCATTAGTTTCAAAGATGTTAGGATTAATAATCTGTCATTTAGGTGTAAACATGTAAATAATATGTAGCACACTGTCTAAATGTGCTACATCTAGGTACAGGCACAAAAGGATGCTGTTTCTGAAAACCGTATTTCAATCAAGCATCAGTAATACTAGATGACACACTACTGTGAACATATTCATTTTAGCCTAATAAGCCAGATATTTTACAGTAGATCCACCTACATATTATTAACATCTAAACATTTCTGCTAATGAACCAGGTAATAAGAAATTCAAACAAATGACCTGTAACTAATGGGAAAATTGTTTTCATCAAATTAATACATTCCACAAAATGTTTTGTTTAGATCTTCAACTCTTTTAAGTAATAATCAGACTTTTCTATGTATCACAGGTAAGACACACATTACTCAGCCCCCTGTCACCTTAACTGATCCCCCAACCCCTCTATAGCAAAGATGTGTTTATCAGTGCTATACTAAGTACAGTAACAAAGTATTCAGTCATTAATTCTGTTAACTTTTAACTTAAAAAACTTAATACTATTTTTTGTGCTACAAACAGAAAAAGTACACACCTGATATTGCTTGCTTCCACACAGCTTTGTGTAGTTATTATTTAGTAATAAATAGGTGAAATGCTGCATTATTTGAGAACTCTCAAGTGTAGCCAGGTTCACTTGAAAGAATAAAAATGTTTCCACCTTTGTGTAACTGCCTTTTCACTCTGAGTAAATACTGATAGTCCCACAATACTAAATCCACCACTGCACTTGAATGAACGAAAGATGTGAACTTTGTAGCCATCTGATAGACACATACCCCAACCAGTCAAGTCAAGCAATTCTGTATTTTGAAGTGTCTATTAAAATTAAAACAAGTTGGAACCTTTAGCACTGTCACAGGATAGGGTTCCAAATTTCCAGACAAAACACTTGGTTAATAGCAGGAGGTTGTCTCTTTTTACGGCGCTTGACCAAAGAAAGTACCTCTTCTACATTGTAAAACAGTGGAAGAGACATGGGCAATTAGCACAGGCAAAACATTTTCACTTGATAAGTCAATCTGGGCTGTTTTTCCTACCCTGTCAGCAGTGTCTGAAACAAAGGAGACACAGCAGCCCCAGGAGACAGCTTGTCTGCCTAAGTGTTTTTCTGGGGGATCTCTTAATTTGTTTTAGAAAGCACATAGCAAACCTTCTAGGTGTCAAAATTTAATATGCCACATAGGACCGCTGCTGCAGCAACTGACACCGCAAGACACCTGAAAGTCTATACCACATTGGTGTCTTTAGGGAACATACTTCTATACCTTGTCTCCACCTCCCTGGTTATCACAACAACCCCTTGAATAGGCAATAAGACCAGGTCTTGTTTCGAGTGATTTGATAAGCAGTTGATAACCAACGGTTCATTAAGCTCTTGGGGTATATAAGCCACAAGGTTTTCAGCGTGCTCCTTCGCTTGAGGGGTTTGACAGCTCCCTGCTCGGCAGCTCAGGAGCCACCAGAAGATGTGCTTGACTGCAAAAGTACTTGGGTTTGCTCTGATCGGTTTCCTAAGGCTGGCGATGGGCTTTGACATTGGATTATCCACCAAATGTGTAGTGATACCTGAGGAAATGGATATGTGCCACAAGATTGGGTACTCCGAAATGAGACTTCCCAACTTGATGGGACACACAAACATGGCAGAGGTTATCCTAAAATCCATCAGCTGGCAGCACCTTGTGCACACGGACTGTCACCCTCATGTGAGGACATTCCTGTGCTCCCTGTTTGCGCCCATCTGTTTAGATACGTAAGTACCACAACACTCCAGAACAGGAATCAAAATGCATGTTTATCATAACCTAAAGGTGATCTCCACTTTTTTTCTGAACTAGTGCTGTTAACTTCTTGTTCATTCATCAGAAAGAAAAGTACCAAAAATGTGTTCAACTTCAGTTTGCTTTGGGGAAATGAATGCTGTTATCGAAGAATATTATGTTTGATTTTGTTACAGGTGAAATTTTATTGTTTATAATTTAGGGTTGAAGCACCTATTATGAATAGAATCGGGCTTTTGCTGAAGCTTTTTTCAGGTTGTAATAAAAGGGCTTTTAAACCTGTGACTTCAATCCTGTAAGGGCAGTCCAATCCATACGCAGATCACTTACACAGTTTGACACTGTGTAAGTGGCAACTGTGTAACACTGTGTAACATCCTTCAACAATAATATAGTGCTGGAAGCTGCAGCTTCCAGCTCTATATTATTGTTGGAGGATGTTAAATGTCACGGAAGACAACATACTTTGCACATAAATTAGTTGCCCTAGTTTCTGTTGTCACTGATTGAGTTTAACTGATTCAGCCTGGTTTTTCCTCCCTCAACAGGTTTATCCATCCTTGTAGGAGCATGTGTGTTGCTGTCCGTGACAGCTGTGCCCCTGTACTTGCCTGCCATGGACACCCCTGGCCTGACAGTCTGGACTGCAATCGATTCCCTGCAGATGAGGACATGTGCCTGGCATCTCTGACAAAGGAATATAAATACCTGCACAAAGGTAGCTGAGGGATGGCAGAGGGGAGGGCAGGTGCATTCTTTGTCCCTGGGAATGGAGGTGATACAAGCGACACCATTCCCAGGCGGTGATTTCGTAAACAGAGACATATCTATCTGTACCACTTCACCCTGTTTGTGCATATGGCAGGGGAAAGTGCTAGTGCCAGCAGTGTAAGGTGCAGCAGACCTCAGATGGTGTAAATGCTGCATGGCTTCCAAAAAGAAAGTGTAGATAGCCTAAGCTTGGATAGTGGAGGAAGGCAATTGTCACCCTGCACAGTTACGGGCAGTGCGTACCCACACCACCGCCCTGAGGTCTCTTTATACACTTATACACAGCACTCCTCACATATAAATTTAAATATACAATGAATCGGTTCTCAGATCATCTTAGAAAAGTGGGGATGAATTATTTTCTGATTTTCCTTAGTTATTTTGACATATCAATACACCGTGTGTATAATACCTTAGCCATCGTGACATATCAATACACGTTTGGATCTTCAAACGCCCTCAGGCTTGCTAACTTCTGCAGAAAACAGCAGGAATCACTTGCTGCCGACACATACAGTCACACTTCCAGCACCACTGCACCCAGTTGCTGATAGAACCAGCCAAGTAACCCTTTTCCCACCCACTGTGGCTGCAGTAAAACCCCACTGCCTTTGTTACTGTATTTGGTGCTGGTAATTGAGCTTGTCAGCCTGGACAAGGACTGAATGCTCATGGAAAATGAAGCTCCTTCAACCCTACCTGTGTTTTCAGAGAAGTGTGTAGACTTTTACATTGTTACTGACCAACTGTTTATTTTCTCTCTAATTTCTGTGGCTAAACAACAGGCGTTTGCCTTTGGCAGCAGAAGATTAAAACAAAACATTCTAAAAGATATTAATGAGACTTTCTTAATTTCTTACCAGTCCTACCAAAGCCCGTCTGCCAGACCTGCCCAGCAGTGGAGGAATTCTTCACACACAAAAGAGTTCTTGAAGTTTTCTGTGACAATAACTTTGGTAAGTCCTTGCTAATACAGCTGCTAATTAAAGAGACTAACAACTCTCCTTCTAAAATGTTTTAAAATTAGGATTACAATAAGTGGCAGTTCCTGCTGTGATTTCAAAGGATTAGGAGTTTGCCTGGTGACAATTTTAGGTTGTTTTTCGGAATATGTTCTTTCTAATCAAAATACAAGGAGGATTCTTCTTTTTATTTTTCATGAAAGATTTATTAATGACCTAGTTTAAAACCAAGTAGCTTTTCTGTTCTTGGCTACATTGTAGTACATCATGCTTTATGGAAAACTTTTCTGACAAAAAGTTTTTTCAACCAAATAAGCAGGTTTACCTTTTATTAGCAGTTAAACTGAAAGTAAATTTGGGAGTTATTTTGCTAGTGAACAGTGTGCCCTTGTTACTTGTGTGCGTTAGGTTTTTTTGTGATGTGTAGCTTACTGAAAAGGAAACTCAGAAAAATCATATCAGTAAAAGAAATTCTTACCTCTTGTTGTCTGACTGGGGTGACAGGCAACACTTTTCAGTTTGCCCTAGAAGCCTCCCGCAAAGCCTTTTGATGTCAGTGCAGAGACTCTCAGCGCCTTTGTCTGGCTTTAGATCAGGCGATACAGAGAAACTTCATGCTAAAAATTGTTGGTGGAGCAATGCAAAAGGAATATCTAAAAGCACGGTGTCAGCAAGCATTACTAGCTAATTTTACTGTGAGGTTCCTACTGTGGACCAGCTGGGCAGCCTCGTGAGTCAAGAACAACACCAGCAGCTTACAATGCCTAATTATCCAAAAAGTCTGACATACATAGTGATGGTAAAAATACATTACTCGCTTTTCTGAAAATATTTTTTCCCAGTTGCCTAATTCCATAAAAAAAAATAAAATCTTTACTACATTACAGTCTTAAAAGTAATATCACCAGGGTGATTCCTGATAGAATCTGGAAATATTTGACCCCCAGCTAGATTTTTGGCCGAAGGGCATTTCCTGCTTTCCAAGGGAACAAGGGGTTAAAAACAAATATCCTGGGAATGAGGAACGTCATCATACCACTGAAAACTTTATAACGCAGGAATTCTTTATAGGAGAGAGTCACAATATTGTATTAGTTTTAAAGGTCAGGTACAGGTTTGGGAACAGCAGTACCTTAGATCTGTACCACAAACTGGGCCAGGGTCAACAAAGAACCTACTCAGAAGTGAGAGCAGAAGGTGCGCAGAGACTGATAAACTGCTTAAGTCAAACTGTGGCTGGTGGAGGCACTAGATTTAATTATATTAGATTGGGGTTTCATGTGTTACCTAAACCCCTTGAATCCCAATCCAGTATTTGGGGACCCAATTTGTGGCCCTCCGACACCTGAATTCCATGGAGAAAAGGTTGTTGCTCCCTCCTTCGACCACGAGACATTCATCCACAGAAAAAATATCAAGAAATGATCTTGCAAACATCTCTGGAAAGGATTGATACCATGAAGAACATCATACATCTGACAGATCAGGATTGGACTCCAGAAGATCCAATCAAGGAGCCCAGTGTCAGCTGAGAATATGTGGAGGAATGTCAGGAGAATGACAGAATGACAGGAGAGCCACATGACTTATACTCCTGTGATGCCTCTATTAAAACCTCCTGACACTATCCAAGGAAGCACATCGACTTCATCAAATCTAGTAGGGGGCAGATTAAGTGGGAAGAGAGTGAGGATGTCAACCATCTTCTCCCGGATACTCATTGCCTACTGGTAAGTTTTTTCTGGTTGACAAGAATTCTAGAAATACCGAGGAGGCTAGACTCATGGTGGACTTCACCCAGCATTCCTGTGGAAAAAATGCATCGCCCTTTCCAAAATACTGGGCCCTAAATCTCAGTGCATTACACCGGATCTTGCCCATGGACATGCCCTGGATTTCTTTGGATGACTCTCAGGCTTTTTATCATATTCCTTTGCAGCCTCTTAGTGCTTTGTGGCTTGCAGCTTCTGATGGACAACGGACCTACTATTTTAGGAAACTGCAATGGGGGTCAGTATCAGCCCTTTTTTCACCCATCTCTTCTCAGCTGCTGTCGCAGCTGAAATTGCTCGCCGTTATAACATTTGGGCTTTGACTCATATGGATGACTTCCTCATCTGTCACCCAAACGCTCGCTACCTTAATGCAGTTGGCCACAGTGTATGCAGTTTTCTCCAACAAGTAGGAATTTGCATAAACTTTGACAAGCATACACTGGAACCCGCCAGAGACATTAAATTTCTTGGATACCGTTTTACAGACCATCACTTAGAAATCCCTGAGGGACAAAAATTAGACAGATCCTTCGAAAGATCAAGACGGGTTAACCCTACAATTTTAAGATCTTACAAAGATGCTGTGGACATTTAAATTTTCTGTTGCCATTCTTAAAATCTACTATGGCTTTGCTGCAGCCGATGTGTTACGTCATTGCACAACAACGTAATTTCCTGTTTTCACAAGAGTACAAAGTACTCCTTTACAAGCTGTGTAAACAGACATGTCAGTTAACCATTAACCCAAGAGAATCAAAGAGGATTCCAGGAATGGCTCCTGCTGCAACTTCGCAAGCTGGAGCTGTATCCCGTGCCACTGGCAGGTGGTCTCCTTTGCCCTTCTCACAGTTGTGACATACCCATCAGCAGGAATTGCTGATGGTGCTAGTAGCCACGGTCTGTCGTGCTCTCATCTGATTCGACCTTTGTTACCGCTGGTAACAGACAAAAACATTTTAAATTTTACATTTTTAAAATCAAAAACACTCAAAAAAAATCCTGCTCGGGCAGGGGGGGTTGAACTTAGTGATATTTTGAGGTCTCTTCCAGCTCCTAATATTCTGTGATTCTGTGAAAAACACATACTGAGAAGGCCTCGCATATTCCATCAGATAAAATTATGACCACATTTTAAATAAATCATCTCGTTTTCATTTCTTTCCACAGTTGAGTAAATGGAGTGACTTACATGTTTCCTTTCTTATTTATTTTTATCCTTAGCAGTGAAAGTAAAGCTCTCCAAGAAGAGAACAGTGTTTGGTGATCAAGAGTTTAACGTTGAATGCCAAGTGGAATTCACTACCCAGAGCTCACTCTTGCCTTATGAAACTCAGAGTATGATACAACAATGGCTGCTTATCAATGAAAAGTGCACGCAGAGAATGACTCCAACACATCGTTCCATGGTGTATCTCCTCGTGGGGAACATTGAAGAGGGCATCATTTTAATTAACCAGGTTTATCGTTGGCAGCGGAGGGACTCCCAGCTGACTTTGGCCACTCAGAAGTGGAAATATCATAAATGCTTGTAAATATTTATCATATTATTTGTAAAAATATTAAATATACTTCTCATGCCAAACCTATCTTGTAAATATGAATGTATTATAAGTGAAATGTAAAGTCTTAATTTCCTTTTAAATTGTACTATAAATTGAACTTAAACTCCAGTTATATTAGGCCTACTTTCCATAGTGCTACAGCTAGTCACATCAAGTTTTAACTTGGCCAACTAGGTATAAATGTTTCTTTGAGTAATGTAATATGTGCAAAACCTGGCATAAAGCAGTTTTAATCCAGCTGACTGCCTTTAATGTCTCTTTCTATACCACCCACCCTGCCATTCTCTCCATTGACCTAAACATTCCCTTGCATAATGTTTCATTAATTCACCTCATTAGAGTATTTTAAAATAAGGCAGCCCTCTACTGGCAGCAGCATGTGCTGGAATCAAAGTGGAATAAATGGGAATAAGTAAATGTAAGCACAATATGGTTGGCCCCTGATGATTGAGTTACTGGGCATCATTTTACAGTGACAGAGCTGAGAGCATCTCAGTGGCAACCCTTGAGAGCACAGGCTAAATGCAGTTTTTGAAGCATTTTATTTTTGTGTGTCTGTCTTGAACGTAACACGGTTACTGACAGGTCCCTTTTCATTTTCAGACGCATTAAAAAAGCCAATGCTGAATCTTGACCAGTTGTCTTAAGTGGACTGCAGAGGACTAATGCATTGATAATATTCAAGAAGTGCAAGATATTACAGTGACCACATGATTAGAATCCTCAGTTGCAGGGTACTGATACTAAAGATCACACAAAGATAGAAGGAACCTGACATTATAATAGCCACAAGAGCAGGCAACCAAGATGACACAGATTAGAAGCTATTTCAGTAATACATTGTCTGTTCCAGTCCTATTTTCTTGAAACAAATGTGGGAAACCTTTATGGTCAGTGGCTTTCTAAAAGCCATGTCTGTAATGAGCTGGATTCCAGGTAAGTGCTGTGGAAGGGCAGGATCATATGCACGCTCCTGATGGCACCTGGTCCATCACTTTTAGACATGAACTGGAAAGCTATAGAATCACAGAATCACAGAATATTAGGAGTTGGAAGGGACCTCAAAAGATCATCTAGTCCAACAGTCCTGCAAGAGCAGGATCAACAGAAACAGGGAGAAAAAAAAAAGTTGAAACAACCTATATATTTTTTTGCATTGTATAATGAAAGTCATTGCTTAGAAAAAAAGTAGGTTGTTCAAAAGCTCAGTTCATTTGATCCTGCTGAGTCTGTGCTGGTCCCTGCAGGAAACATGGTAAATAGTTAAAGCTGCCTGCCATCGCTTTACCATGCTGGCTGCTCCAGGGGGGCTCTGGGGGGAGGAGAGGTCCCCTGGGGCGATGTGCAGCCTAGCAGTGAGTGACCCACTTTTGGGATGCAGGATTCTGGGCACCACACTACAAGGACATCGAGGTCCTGGAGTGTGTTCAGTGAAGGGCAACCAGGCTGGTGAAGGGTCTGAAGGGCAAACCTTATGAGGAGCAGCTGAGGGAACTGCGGTTGTTTAGTCTGGAGGAAGCTGAGGGGAGACCCTATCACTGCCTATAGTTTTCTGAAAGGAGGTTGTAGGGAGGTGGGCGATGGTCTCTTCAGCCAAGTGACAGGTAATAGGACAAGGAGAAATGGCCTTAAGCTGCACCAGGGCAGGTTCAGGTCAGGTGTTAGGAAAAAGTTCTTCACTGAAAGAGCTGTTGGGATGGGGAACAGGCTGCCCAGGGAGGTGGTTGAGCCACATCCCTGGATGTATTTACAAGACAGGCAGATGAGGTGCTTAGGGATATGGTTTAGGAGAGGACAGGTAAGGTTGGACTCGATAATCTTAAAGGTCTTTTCCAACCTAGTCATTCTGTGATCCTGTGATCAGCACCCGGGCTTGGTGTGAGGGGTTGGGATGGGGCTTGTGGGTCGTTGGAGTTGTTCGCTGTTGGGTTTGTTCTATGCTGATAACTTCACAACACCTGCGCTCGAACTGTCCGTGTCCTGGAAACGCCATTCACACTGCCGGGCCTACCCCTGGACGCTCGGGCGCAGTGAAGCAGACACGACTCCCTTGCTGTTCGTTGCGCGCACCGTACGCTTCCCCCACGCCCACCGGCCGCCGTGCTCACACCAGCGCCCACGAAAACTGCTTGTGCCCATGTAAATCCCGCCCCCCTCGCCACGATCGGGGCTGGCCGCGGGGCGGGGATTCCCCTCGGCGCTCCCGGAGAGGGGGGCGGTGGGTGGGCCGAGTTGGCCTCCTGCCGCCGTCTCCGGGTGCCGGGGTCTGACCACGGCCTGCTCTAGGCTGTGGGGCGCCACCGGCTCGCGGCGGGGTTCCGGCGTCTCACGCGGTGTCAGCACGCCCGCGGCTGCCCGGCTTGTCCGTTGGGCGGGAGGCGAAGGCTCGTGGAGCAGGCCCGCGGGCCCGGTGAGGCAGCTCAGCGGCCGGCTCCGCGGTCTGTTTTTATCCGTGTTCTGCGCCGTCCTCTTTGTGCCCGTAGCTGCCTTGTTCGGGTTCCCCAAAGACCCGCGAAGCTTCGGGCAGGTGCGGCGTCCGCCGCGCATATAATCCAGGTTTTCGTCTTTCGTTGTGGTGTTGCAGCCCGAGTTTCCACCCGCGGCCGGTCTGTTCCACGTCAGCCGTGACAGGTAAGGATGTGTCCGTGGTGGCACGGCGGGAAAGGCCTCCGCCACGCCCGCTGAGGCCCTGGGGCCATGGCGTTACCCCTTCCCCGCACCAGAGGCACCTCCGCCGAGGCTTGGAAAAGTCGGGTGATTACGAGTCCCGCTCTGGGGTCTGCGCCATTGCCTTGAGCTGCTGCCTCGCCCCTCGGTCAGGGCTCGCCCAAAACTCACTTAGCCTTCCTGGTTCTTTTCTTGGATTTTGTTTTAGAGGTGTAAAGTCTGAAGCTGCAGAGTGGTTGTGCTAGCAGATGTGCCGTGTGCATACGTTCTCCGTAGCTTATACAATACATAGGTTTGCTTCCTACCTGACACGAGTGTCTTGGGGTTTTTGTTTTGTTCTGTCTGCAGCAATGGCTTCAGGAACAGCACTGATTTACGATGAGGAGATGACCACTCATAAGCTGCTTTGGAATGAGTAAGTCACGGCTGTCCTTTTTACGCATAAGCTCTTGGACTTCTGAGAGAAGTACCAAGTAAATGTGAGTCCTGTAAATGTGATAGTGATACCTAGTAATAGATGCCCTGCAGTAGTGTACCTAGCAATAGATGTATGGTAATCTACCTAGTAAATAGAAAGTTGTTCCTTTTCGGAGAAGATATTTTAATTTTGTTCCTGATTTGTATCAGATGCCGTAATGGTAATCTGAGGCTGGATTTGGGAAGCTGTAGGCCTGTGCTCTGGTAGGCTTTAATAAGAAGTGTTTGTGTTAAGCATTTGTGTAGCCCACTAAATAAAGTATTTGAAGTTAATTAATGCTTATAAAGCTAAAGTATTGACCTGGGGGGGGGGGAAAACTCACTTAGATAATACTCAGCTGAAACCTGTCAGTTAATTTAAGTTAGAAACTGGTATATGCCACTTGCTTATATATATAAATCAATACATATGCGGTGCTCGGAATCTGTTGTCTTCCCTCCCAAACCTATGTCTCTTCTGTTCATCTTCAGCTTTTAATTTCAGCTTTCCTGAAGTTAAGCATTGCTACTTTCATTTATGAGACAAGAAGCAAAAAACCAATGTTATTGTGTTTATTTTTAATTTAAGAACCATATATCTATTTTTTTACCATATTTTAGAAGTAAGATTTTGGCTCAATTCCAAACAAAATTATTTTATTTTTCTATTTTCTTTCACTCTGATGTGTCCCTTAATGAGGGTGATGCATCTTAAAATGGGAAGTTAAAAGCTAGATGTTGTGACAAATAGTTGTTAGCTGTGCTGGTTTGGCGTTATATTAATATGATCATTGCTTATTTTTAGTCCTGCTTGTGATATTGAAGTGCCAGAAAGATTGTCATCCTCCTATGACCTGCTTAAATCTTACCAGCTTGTGGAGAGATGTGTCCTTCTGCCTGCCAGAGAGGGGAGCGAGGAGGAGATCCTGTTGGTTCACAGGTCTGTAACTTACTTTTGTTGCCGTTTAGATTAATTCAAGGAAATAACTCATCTCATATGTCCGGGTCATAATTTGCTCCATTTTCAAAGGTCTGCTCCAAAGCTTAATGACTTCCAGCAATTTTAATGGACAATGTGTGTTGTGGTTTTACCCCAGCTAGCAGCTGACCACCTGGGAGGGGTGGGAAAAACCCCAACGAAACAAAACCAAAAAAACCCACAAAGGCAAACCTCTTGTGCTTTGGGATAGGGATAGCAAAGGAAGGGAGACATAACAACAACAGGACTTTATAGCAAAATACACAAAGTTGGTGATACGTGATGCAGCCTCTCACCAACCCCCACAACTCTGTAATGCTCAGAGCTGTCCCAAAGCTGGGCCATCCCCAAACAGCATGTCCCGGAGCTGTGCGCTCCTCCCCCATCAGCCCCACTAATGCTGAGCATGATGTCATTGGTATGGTTAGTTTGGGTCATGTGTCCTGGATGTGTCCCTGCCCAGCTTCCTGGGTGCACACCTGCCTTGTCGTTAGCAGGGCAGTGTGAGGAGCTGAAAAGTCCTCGACTGCTTGGTGACAACTAAACCGTCCATGTGTTACCAGCACTGCTCTCATCCCAACTCCCAAACATGTCACTGCACCAGCTGCTAGAAAGAAAATCTGTTCTATTCTAACTGAACCCAGAGCACTGTGTTACACTTCAAGTTAGACAAGTGATGTATATGACATAGGTGCTGAAATACAAATCTGCTATGTCACTAAATCCCCATTCCCACTCTGGCTTGTTGAGTAGTGAGTGCTGATTCATATGGAGGATTAAAAGTAAATTTCTAATAAAAATGGGACGAGACTTTGCAAAACTTCGCAGTTAATTCTTCAGGGGGATGGAGTTCCAAAAAACAGCAGCCTGCCTGTTCTGAAGTGATGGCAGTGAAGCATCTGCTGAAACTTCTTAGCAGAGCTGATTGTGAGGAACCTCTGCAGAGGCTCCTTCTGGCTCCTTACTAGTTGACATGCTGTGCTATCTCTCAGCTGGTTCTGAACCCAGCAGCCAAACCCCAGGAGGGAAGGGATGCACACAAGGCCTTTGACATCTGTGATGAGGACCATAACAGGTGATCATATGGTCAGGTTTATATGGTCTTCATTTTGAAGCTACTGTTTAGCTCTTATCGCTGGAAAAGGGAGAAGAATAACGTATTGTTATGACATCAAGCAACTCTTGCTTTCCTAGCACTTTATTTTTTTTCCCACTGTCCTATAACTAGTGCTCCAAGGTAACTACTGGACTTGTGAAGTCTCACAGAAAGCCATTTTTAACATATGTTCTGTTAATTTTCATTATATTTCACACTTAAAAACCAAAAGCCTGTATAGTTGCGTAGTTAAGTGTTGTGTTAATCTCTTCTCTGCAGTTCAGAACATGTCGAAGTCGCGAAAAGCACACAGACAATGAATGAAGAGGAGCTGAAAAGTGTGTCTGGAAATTATGATGCTTTTTTCTTTCACCCGGTATGTAAGTTAAACTGCTTGCTCTGCTGAGAGTTACAAGTGCTATTTTATAGAAGTGGCACTTTCTAAGATGGAGAAAATTGGCAATATGTTTTTTACTATTTGGGCATGCTTACATTTATATATTATATTATTTTTTTCTTTTTAAAGTTCAATGTAGTGATGTAATTTAAATTGGTTAAGTGTTCTGTCATCTATTCTGTAATTAAATTGTACTATTCTACCACACCACTCAAATTTTAGGTCTAATTTTGTCACTTAGTGTCACTAGATTATTAGTGACCTGCCAGTCATGTTTTGGTAAAAGTTGGTCTTTAAAGTTGCTCCAGGTAATGGAGGTGAAATCTTTCATATTTGGTTTCTGTAAGGTTTAATTTCTTATTTTCAAAGATGTTATGTTATTCCACTAGTCAGTTCAATAAGTCCATCCTGTGTTCCTTAGCTGCTCCAGAGAAAACATCCTTACAAAGGATGCAGTGATCACAGGTAAACCCTAGTAGAAAGCGTATTGGAATCTGCGTTGTAAGATTCTGTTTTCAGCTCTCTGCATATGCATAGGGTAGAATTCTGTCAAGACAGTGTGCTGTTGGGGTGGAAAAGCATGCTATGTGTCATTAATTTAAAACAAGCTGTTGAGCAATTGATGACAATTACAAGTTTCTCTTGTTCAGAACACTTACCGCTGTGCCAGACTAGCAGTAGGAGCGACTTTGCAGCTGGTGGATGCTGTGATGTCAGGAAAAGTGTGCAATGGAATGGCATTAGTAAGGTAAGAAAATAATTGAGTCTTCAATTCTCCCCAAAATTTCCTTTTTTCTGTGTAATGAAGCAAAACTTTGCTTCAGACCTCCAGGTCACCACAGCCAAAGAAATGCAGCTAATGGATTCTGTTTGTTCAACAATGTTGCTATTGCAGCAGAATATGCAAGACTGAAATATGGTCTACAGAGGTAAGTGCATGGTTGACCCTAGAGAAGCTTATCGTATGCAAGTATGGCATTTAGATAACTGACATTGTACTGTTTTAGATCAATGCCTAGAGCTTTATGGGAGTCATGTAACTTTTGGGACAGAAAAGGATTAGTCATCTATAGCCCTCTTAGATCAAGATGCTGAGGTTCTTTCACTGATTGTTTGCTTTTCCTGGTCAGTGCAGAATCCTGATTGTTGACTGGGATGTGCACCATGGGCAAGGAACTCAATACATATTTGAAGATGATCCAAGGTTTGGCAGATACTTTATTGATTTTTTTTTTTATGTTAGCTGGTTAAACACGACTTTCCTCTGTAATGAGTAAGATTTCTTAACTTTCTAAAACTGGAAGCTTAAAAAATGCATTCTGGCGTGTTTGACTATTTTAGTCACTTCTGGTTTTACTTGTTATCAAATAGAGGAAAAATTCTTACAAAAATAAATATGTAAATCTATTGTACTATAAAGAATAACAGTCAAAACAAGCAATAGACTACCTCGGTTTCTTGGCAGTAATGACAGCACTCAGATAGGAGATACTACCTACTACATTCTCTATGTTTAGGAATTTCTTAGTTGAAGTATCCAAGCAGTAGTTGGATAAAACACATGAGCTTTGTATTGTTTTCTGAAAAAAAACCCAAACCTCAAACCCACAGAATTAGATTCTAGAAGGACCTGTGCTTTTTTTTACAAATGCCTTGCCTTTGATGTGAAGGGACTGCAAGCATACAGTAAATTTTTAGCAGTTTTTCTAGGTTAACTTGTGCATAGGACTTACTGTATGTACCACGTTATGCAGTCCAAGTCTGTTACAAGAATTAAGGGGACAGGATGATTGTTTTCTTTCTCTCATTTGAGAAAGCTGCATGGTTCAAGATATAAAGTCTGTTTCAGAGTATTTTTGCAAAATTGGATTTGTTTCTTGTATGTTTTAGTGTTTTGTATTTTTCTTGGCATCGCTATGAACATCAGGAATTCTGGCCATCACTCAAAGAATCTGACTATGATGCTGTGGGTCTGGGAAAAGGAAGTGGTTTTAATGTGAATTTGCCTTGGAATAAGGTAAATGTTGTTTACAGCAAAGTAAATGCAATGGGTTTCTATCTCATGCTTTACATAACACTTTCTGCAGAGGGCACCGCTTCGTTTGTTTGATAGATGTCTTGGCACAGAGTACCTCCTGCCTGTCAGTGGAATGCCACTGAGAAGTACAACTCAGAATGGGATAATGTTAAAATACAAAAAAAGCCCAATGAACAAAACATGCACATACTCTTCTTTTTCATTAATATCTTGCCTAGCCATCAAAACAAATTGTTCCAGGAGATGAGAAAACAGTGGATATTTGTGCACTTAAGTGGAATTTGTTTTACTTGACCTTAGGGAAAACATATCAAAATTAAAGGAACCTTATAAAGTCTTGAAAAACCTCAGAAAAGTAGTTGTTATCCCAACAGGATTGCATGACCTGTATTTCTCACATTTTGCAGGTTGGGATGGGAAATTCAGATTATCTTGCTGCATTTTTCCATGTGTTGCTTCCAATGGCTTTTGAGGTAATTTTTTTTTACTGCTCTGCTGTTCGAATAGCAAAGCCAAAGACTATTTCCTAACTACTTCTTAAGCAGGTACCATTGAATATTTGTCAAAATGCAGTAACTTTCAATAGCACAGTTAACACATTACTTCTGCTGATATGAATAATGTCCTGATCAACTGAATAACATTTATGGACTGTTAAATAATCAGTATAATGATCTGCAGATTCTCTAGCAGGAATGAGAAGTATAAAAAGGTAATCTTATTTTTTATTCAAGGAGTCTTGTGTTCATATTCTAGCTGAAAAGAAAAAAAAACAAACCCTAAATGTGTTGCAATTGAAATCCAGTACAAAATTGCAAATAAGATGTAAGAATGTATTACTGCTCTCTGTTTTATAACAGTTTGATCCTGAACTCGTTCTTGTCTCCTCTGGATATGATTCTGGAATCGGAGACCCTGAAGTAAGTAACTTGTGGCCTTTGTGTTGTTAGTCATTTGTCTGTTTCCCAGATATACCTACATCTTAAATGTTCTGTGATTGGTAGGTGAAATTCACTTTGACCAAACTAAAAGTACAGGTTTGAGCCTTTGACACCAGCTCTTTAAGTACTACAGTGAGACAAAAAGAGGCAAATTATCCCATAGGTGTAATTATGGTGTTGATTTTTTTGCACCTTCCTTTAAAGGAGTTGGTTCAGCAGTTTGTTAGGTACAAGAGGCCAGTGTTCTAATTCAGACTCTGGTATTTCAGTTCATACAGTTTTAGAGTGTTTCAGCAATGCTTTTCATTCTCTTATTTTTTTGTTTTTTTCTTTGATTTAGGGTCAGATGAATGCCACTCCTGAGGTTTTTGCCCACCTTACCCATTTCCTGATGCAGTTAGCTAATGGAAAGCTGTGTGTCATCCTAGAGGTATAGACTTCTGAAACTTATTCCCAGGGGAAGCATCAATGTTTTAGTCATACAGAGCAAGCTAGGAACTAGGAAACAGAACTTCTTAACAGAATACTTCTGTTCTTTTTGTCTCTTGAGGATTGGGAATGCCAGACTAGCTAAGATTCGATGGTTTTATTCTACGATAAAAGAAATGCATATCTTTAAACTGATATTTTTAATGTAGAATTTTGAAGCAGAGGAATATATGCTCATTATTCAGAAGAACATATCCTCCACACATGTTCATTTTCTGTAAACAGTGACAGGTCTGCTGCTGTGGACACTCCCAAAACCATTAAAACGTATTCAGAGAATAAGCTCCACTACCAGTGTTTTTGCGTGTCTTTCTCTAGGAGAGTTTAAAAAACCCTCAATATACTTTTAGAGACTGAGCCCTTACTAAATCCCCTCTTTTTTAGGTTAAATATGTGTGAGCTCCTTGTTCTCAAGGGCTCTTTTTTAAACAACTGAAAATATTTCCTCCTTCTTGAAATCTAGATTTCAACTCACTATTTCTGCTGCATGTTAGAATAATGGTGACTCTTCATGTAAATAAATGCGTGGAAATATTACTACTAACAAAGTCTCCAAGAGTGAGCAGTTCATGAACTGGTTCACCTGATGTCTATTTTGCATGAACTTTCTTCCATCACAGGTGGTGTGGCTGCTCCACAGGTGGCTTGCAGAAAGCAGTCTTATCATCTGCAACCTAGCGGTCTTAAATGTGTCTTCAGTTGTTCCCCAAATTCTGCCAGATTGACTTAGAAGTGTCTTAGGCTGTGGGATGTTTTCCTTGTACAGATGTTTTAGAGGACAGTGATAGTGTTTACCTTTGAGGAGTCTTCCACAAGAATTGCTGCAGTTGGCATGTTGTGGATGGGGATGGAGAAGGAACACGTGACTGATTTCCAAAACTAATCATGGGATGCCAGTGAAATTCAGCAAGTAGCCTCTAGATTCACTATTTTCAGACTGAAAATAATTGCCTTAGATGGGCTTGCTTATCATCTTCCATTTCTATAAATTCAGATACATTAAAGTTCTATTTTCCATTATGATAGTCAGGTAGACGTTACAAGTACTTGTTCCATAGGTGGCATGTGGTATTTTTTGTCTAGGGTGGATACCACTTAAAGTCATTGTCTGAATCAGTCTGCATGACTGTAAAAACATTGCTTGGAGATCCTGTACCTCAGATAACTGGAGAAATGGCACCTTGTCTTAGGTAAGCACATGAAGAATTTTAGAACAATCCATGCGTTTATCAAAGAGATTTAATGCTTAGAACATTACGCTGAAGGAAGGTTTTACTATGATGCTTTCTAATACTTTTTCTGCTTTGGATAACTTTACAAAACTGTACCTTGCGTGACTTTTCTGGGTATTTTTGTTTCCAAAATTATTTCAGGTGGCAAGAAGTTCTTAGTGGCTTTTAATTTTATGCTCTTTATCCTTGAGCTTTGCTACCCTGTAAAGTTCCATCTCACTGAAGACTGAGATAATTCTGCTGTAATCAAGGCAATGCCAGTACATCACAGCCGGCATTTGGGAATGTATGTAATTCCAAGGATTAGTTCTTCAGATGCCAGGGCCACTTCACTGGCTGTAGCACAACAATAGGTTGAGCTAACATTTCTCTGTGAGACTTGATGCTGTGCAGAGTCAGTCTTGACTCCTCCTGTTTCTGGAATTTGTGATGTCGAGGCCCTGGGTGTGAAAACAGCTGTGTAGGGCTGTACCAAGATAGTTAAGGTCTAACTTGGACCTTACTGCTAGACAGCAAGATAGCATTTGCACAATGATGAATCTGACCTATTAAAGCATTCTGAATTTTGAGCCTGAATCAGGACTATATCTAAACAGTGTCTCTATCCCAGCCTGTCTGTCCCATCTCCTCCACATTTCTCTGTTCCATCTTCAGTCTCTCTCTCACACTGATATAGTTCTGTGCCTTTTCCAGCAGTAATGCTCCCCATGTGGTTTTGTGGCAGTGCTGCCCAGGTGACTGTGGTGGTTAAAACTCAGAGCTTAGATCAGTCAGAGAAGCAGCGTAGATATACACAGGCTGTGAGCACATTTGGGTTTGGTAAACTAATGCAGCGAAGCTGGTTATTTTGCTGCTAGTACATCCCATAGTACCTGTATTGCTTCTCTTTTCTACCAGTTGTAGTATCTCAGGTTGCTGTCATCCTGGATAACAGAGTTTATGACATACTTACCCCTTGTATCAGTCCAGCTCCTGAGCACCTTACAAATAATCTCCAAGTACGCAGAATTTGTTCTGGATTTAATGTTACCTGAATCACATTTATATGATAGCTAGTGTCATAGGACTGTTTGCCTGGAGTGTTGCATATAGCAGAGATGGTAGAAAAGAGATTTCAACATAAAGAACATCAGGGAATGTGATTTACTCTCTGAATCTTCCTGAACAGATAGTGTTGCTCTTGAGTGAATCTAATTACATCTTTATATTCTGTAGATAGAATCTCCGACAGAGAAAAGAAAGTCAACTGAAGTCCTGCCTCTTCTGAAGTCAGGGACAGGTGTGCTTCCTGTGTACTTAACGCTGTACACTTATACATAAGTGTAAACATGTGCACTTAAAAGGCACAATCTGCATGTGTTCTTCTATTTACTTTTTTGACCTTGCATTAACCTTTCCAAGTGATCTGCTCATTGACTCTAATTCTGATTTTTCTGTTCTTCATTCTTGGAATAGACCAGAGTTTGTTCTTTCAATTGGATTTTATTGTTTTGTGCTTTTTTTCCCCCCTTTTTTTTCATTGAGGTATTTTATATTTCCTGTATTTTCATTAGGGCTGATACTGTTTGTCCTGTTTCTTTTGTAGTGCAATTGAATCTATTCAAAATGTGAGAGCAGCCCATAAACCCTACTGGAAATGGTTGATGTATGAAGGTAATTACTGTTCTCTTTCTTCAAGCAAATGTGATTGGTAAATGGGGTCATACAGAGATTCGAAATGATTAAGATTAATACCAGTGGATTAAAATAATTGAGTGAACAGATATTGAGTGATAAAAGTACTGCAAGGCTTTGTTCAGGGCCATGTTCTCTACTGGTCTGAAAAGACCTTCTGAAGCTGGCAAACATTACGCCAAAAAGTAACACTTTGATGTCTTTGTATGAGGATGCTGTTTTCTGTGTCAAAACCAGGGCCGTAATTGCTAGATTAAAGCAAATGTAGCAGCACTGAAAAAATAACATCTGTCAGGAAACATTGTAGCTAGTGCATGGAGATAAATATACATACTGTGAATACAAATGTACTCGGTTTTGTAATAAATGAAACAAAATATTAACTCAGGTTTTAATACATGTGAACACCTCCCACCACTTTTCCTCTTTCTCTAGACACATCATTTTTACAAAATCTGAGCACCAAATTGACCCTACTACAGAAAGCTAATCCAAGTCCTTCCACAGAACATGAATCTAAGATGACTAACAACGATGAAACTGCCAAAGTAGACAGGTTTTTGGAACTGCATATGAAAAATATTCTATTTCCAGTGCCTCCAATCAAAACAGCTGCAACTGCCACTAAAGGTTCAGCACACTTATTCCCTGTACCTGTCCACGTGGTGAAGGAAATAGACAGAACCGAAATACGTGCTCTTGTCAGGTTGGTTTATCTGTTTAATTTTTCACACTCTACAGGTGGTCATCTATTTCAGTGTCTACCATGGTCATCTTTTTGTCCTTAGTCTGTCTGTCCTTGGGTTATAGCCCAAGCTTCTTCCTTTGAAAGATGAAGACATTGGTTATCACTTGTAGTCTTGAGGTCCTTTGAAGAACTAACACAAATATTTTCAGAGAAAACTATTTTATGGAGATAGAACAGTCAGTGCAAATGTATTTCATTTAGAAAGAGGTTTTTCTAGGAAGGTGCCATAAAGCTCGGTGTTCACTTTTAAATAAAATATCAAACTGGTTTGATTTGAGAAGGTCAACGCTTTGTCTTAAAGTCTAATTTTGACAGACCTCTGTTTCTTGAATATCTTCACACATTTTTCTTCCCAGTGCAGAATGGAGACAAGTTTAGAGAGCTCAAGACTGTCAGGCAACAGTGTTATCTTCCTACTATAGCTAGATGTTTGTAGCACCTGTACAAAATGTTTCTCAGACAAGCATGTCAGTGCTAACTGCAAAGTACTGTATTAGCATCCTCTTTGAAAGCACTATTGCTCTAACCTAGTTGTTCTTGATTATTTTACAGTGAATTTTATGCAGACCTTGTGAAAGAGGACAAAAATTTGCTCTCTCTTGGCACTATGTTGGCTGTCCTAGATAAAGTACTTAAGAAGGAGGTAATAATATGCTGCTTCGGTCTGTAGGGTAGGGGAGAGTTGTGTTCCTCTACTTCTACTGTATTGGTGTCCAGTGTAGTTCACAACCCCACTAATCTTTGCTAGAATGTGCTTAGTTAAGAGACTGGGTGGGCAAGATGTGAAACCAAGTATTTAGGGACAGTTGTCAACCCCAAGACATCTTTCTGATGACTGTGGGCAGGACATTGTCCTTCTTTTCTATAGTTACAACATGTGAGTCTGTAACAACCTTCGCATCACTCTCACATACAGATGAGGCAGGCATTCACTCTTCTAGTTGAGGGGAGCAGATGTTGGTCTATCAAGCACCAGTGAGCAGCAACAAGAAATCTGAGCAAGAAATATCAAAAGACTTCCTGTTTCAGTGCAGAGTTCTGCCTTCATTCTTTAGGAGAGACTTTACTTCTGCATTACCCTTGTTACAAGATGCCATGCCATGTGCAGCTGCACATGCTTTTTATTATGGGTGCAACAATTTCCTTGAGTAAATTGTGATGTACTGACAAACAAATTGCTTTAGTGTAGCTGTTGAAAACAGTTATACACTGTGATTCTTAATGGAGTAATTCAGTTCAGCATTTGAATTCTTGCAGGGTCAGGAATGAAGAGAAAAGGGGGCACATTTGTGTATTTTGCTTCTCCGTTTTTTTATACATACAGGAAAAACTGCAAACAAATTAAAACAAAAGATTACTACTTCATAATAAATCAGTCTTTCCCTTGTGATGAAAAGCTCTCTGGAAAGTACCAGGCCTGCAAGAAAGAGTAACAGTCAGATGGCTGCCTTCTTGTAAGCCATGTTCTTGCTGCTGGAAGTCACATATGTGGGTCTCAGGGACAAATTTCTAACATTACAGACTGCACATACCTCCAGGAAAGCCTATAAATTGATTAGAAAACAAAAGGTAATTGGCAAAAAGACATACAACTTTTCATGCAGAAGCCAAACTGAGCTCTTTGTGTTGACAGATATGGAGGAAGGAGGAGGGGGAACATGCATTATCTTTCTGCTTAGCTTTCATGCAGAGTTCAAAGCAGTATGCGACACAGATGAATGCTGAAAAGTTGACTGAGTAATCCTGTCATTGTATCCCAGGAGTAGCCTGCCTGGGATAAAGAAGAATCAGAATCCAGGGACAGTCGTCTTTTCACAGGGTGTATTTTTCTTGTGTAGTTTGCCTACTTGCACAGTGAGTGTATCCAGTCTGCAGAGAACCAGTAAAGATGACCTTCCTCTGCAAAAGCTATTTTTACATTTTTTTTCAGTGTAGCACTGTGCTTTTGAAGTAACAGAGCAGCTCTTGGCATAATAATCAAATATGGCCTTTCTGTAGAAAATTAATTAATATTATTTTCTTAGCCCTACTCTGATAGACCATTAAGATCCTTTTTATACAGCTGTAGCTTTGATTGACATTTATAAAAAATACAGTTGTTATGGGTAAGAAATGACACTATCTTGTGCAGCATTAATTATTTCTGAATGAAAAATATATTTTGTAGGCACGCAATGGAATTGCAGAATCACCCACATCGTCTGTTTCTGTTGCTGTTTCACTAAGACATGCCATTCGATTTGGATTTCAAAGGTGAACTTGTATCTTTTGCGTTTGGGGCCCTTTGACAAAATGTAAGAATAAGGAAAAAGTGTGAAATTTCAGAGGCAAATTGCCTCTGGTACCTTGATATTTAATAACATCTTCATATATGTAGTATTTTCAGCACTTAATACAGACAACGTTGTATATGCCAGCATAACCTTTTTGCCTTACCAAAGACAAAATATCTGTAAGGATGACTGCCATGCCTGGTTATGTTTTCTGCATAAGATTTAGGTTGTTTATGACCTGAGCGTGTTTTCTTGGTTTTTGTCATCTTTCTGGGTTTTTTTTTCTGAGCCCGCCCAGTATTAGGTGTGAGGAAAGGAGCTCCTTTGAGCTGTCAATTAATAAATTTGTTTTCTTTATACTCTTCATGGACCAGATTCAGAAACAATGTTATCCACATGTATGCATCTAATTTAGATGCAAACTCTTAAAAAAATTTCCATTAACTGAAAAAACCCAACAACTTGTAGATGTAAATGTATGTATATTTTTCTTTGTTTTCTGCAGAGTGCTTTGTATATTTGTTGGAGACATGCAAGTAATACCAAACACAGAAGATGGGTGAGGTTTTCTCTTTACTTTAGAGTCTTATCCTGAATAACTGTTGTTGAAAATAGAATTTAGTGAAGAAGGCAGTTATTTATATTAGGTGTACTCCTCCTGTAACTGCACAGACTGCTGATGTTGGGTTCCTTTTTGAAAGTCTTCTGTAACTTTATTTTTGCCATTAGCTGTTTTTCTTACAAGATATTTGCCCAGTCTGTAACACTCTTTAAAAAAAAGACTTTCAATTAAATATAAAGAGTTGGTGTGTTTATATTATAGCATATAGTAATCCAAAGAGTTATTTGTTCCTTTGTTCGGAATTAGTGTTTAAAGAATGATGAAAGAAAAATACCTTTTTTATTTTGTTGGAATTTCTTGGTTAAATACTCAGATGTGTGTTTTATTCACAGAAAAATACTCATAATCCATATTTGTGGGAGAGAACAGACTGCAAAGATCAGCTCCAAACACTGTATTTCTCTAAACTGGAAAGAGGTAAGATTTACTTTCCGGAAGCAGCATAAAACTTTAACATAAATAATAAAATATATTTACAAATTCATAAAATGATACTAAGAATTACATACCTCACTGCAATTTGGATGCTTGAAAATATTTCTTTTTTCTGCCTTTGCCAGGGTCCTACTCATTCACAGATCTTTAGAATGTACTAGAATGTACAGGTTTGAGGAAACATTCAGTAGCTACTGTAGTTCACGTGCAAGAAGGCAGAGTTGCAGTGCAAAAACACTCAACAAAAAAACGAATCATCTACATTGCTGTGAAAATGGATCAGTATTTTCTTTCCTAAGTCAATCAAAAGCTTTTGCACATTCATTTTGCTGTTTTGTTTTTTATCTCATAAATTTGGGCTCTACAATTGTGCTAAACAGTTTCTCATTGTTGTTAAAGGATGCTGAAGGCAATGACTTCTTTTCTGCTGTACTTGGATTGATTCTTCCTATAGCATATAGTTATCGACCTGACTTGACAGTAATAGCTGTTGGACCAAACAGGAGCCTGGGAATAAGTGGGATTTCTCTGCTGTTTGCTTTACTACAAGGATTAGCGGAGTCTCGAGTTTTTGCAGTGATTGAGGTAAGTAGTGGTGCTAAGCCACAGTGCTTCAGAGTGCCTAGGACAGAACTCCAGTCAAGCAGCAACACCATGCTTGCTGAGGACTTCCTTGGGCTGCCCAGTAGAAAATACTGGCCATAGCTATTCAACCTTCAGTACCTCTGAGTTCATGATAGAAATAGCCCAAGTTTCATTCTAGCCTGAGCACAATATGAGACACCGATGTATTGCTGAGCTGTAGGCAGCCTGCATGACTGAGAGGCAGAGGCATGTAATGCAAGCCTGTGCTTATGTCTATAGGTTGCAGATGTTCTGACAGTGTGCTGCATCTTCCCTCTCCAACTGGAATTCACATCTCAGAGTTGTCTCTGCAGAAGACACACTCTTCTCTTAATGATATGGCCTCTTTACATCAGATGTTACTGAAGGCAGTCCCTTGTTCTGTGTAAAACACTATATAACCTCTACTCTCTCCTGTGCTGAACTTCAGCACACACGACTTCCATCATGCAGAAGATAAATCAAAATGGCCCAAATCCTTTAAGTGAACTTAATTGTCATAATATGCAGCTGAGGACCAGTCTACCAAAGCTCTGCATTTCTGACCCAGCATGGGAAAGGTTATAAAGAATGTGTGGGTCTTCCTCTAGTCTGTTTTTTTCATACGCTACTGCATTAGGGATTTCTGAATTCAGGAAGTCGGACGCTGTATACAGACCGGTGTGTGGTGAGTGCCGGTGAGTGTATCTTCCATGAGTTTGTCTAATTTCTTAAAGAACTCAAGTTACTCTCTTGGCCTCTGCAGCATCTTGTGGCTGAGTAACAGAATTTCTCTGTCAGTTCATTGAAACGGTAACTTCTCATTGCTTTTGTGACTTCTTGTTTAACAGAAACAGTTGTTCACCTATGTCATGTTATTCCTTGCAAGTCTCCAATTAAATAAACACTGTTAACCTGCCAGTTAAGTAGATTTTGACATAACATTTGAGATGACTACAGAATAAGGTACCGGAGTATGAAATGGAAAAAAATTCTGAAGGGAAAACAGATGGAAAAGAAGTTGGACATATCTTTGAGAAATTACTTACACTTTTATATTGGTACTTTGCAGATAGCTCTGTAACAGGTTTTATCTAATGTGGGGATTTTCTAATGGTTTGACTTGACTTTTTAGAATAATTTTTTTAAAAAGGCTTCTGTCTATTAAAAATAAGGTTACAGTCTTCAAAATAAATGTACTACAGACAGCCCAGGATATAATTTCTGCGAGCAAAATGACACTGAGTTAGACTGTCAAAAGTCAAAAAAAGTCACTTTTTGCTGAGGCAAAATATACTGTTAATTTCTACTAATAGGAATCAAATGATGCATGAAGTAAACAAGCTCCATGCCCTCTTCTGGCCTAACATCTTCTGTCTTTTAACCCAGCCCTGTTTATTTTCAGTCACAGAGGGAAAACTGAGATTCCTTATCTTTTTTTCGGGGAGTGGGGAGGGCGGTAGGTGGGAAGTTTTACAGGATATTAAAAATAATTTACCTTTTTCAGAAAAGAATTATCTGTGTTGACACACTTTTATTTGAAGTTGCCAATTCTTGTTACTAATGCTAGCAACTTACAGAATCTTGTCTTAAAATATTTCATGTATTAGTGAAAGTAAGAAAGTTTGGATCCCAAGAGTATTTTTTTCTCTTAAATAGGACACAGATATAAACTTAATGCAAAGTGTAGCAAAAACATTAGCTGGTGCTTCTACACCTCACTTTGGACTTTATGTGCCTTCTACCCAAGAAAAAATAAATAAAATAAAAATATTAAAAGACCAGTTTCAGCAGGAATGGAAAATGCTGCAACGTTCAGGTAAGGCATCTATTTTTGCTCCTAGTTCTTATTAATATATGTAAGTTTCTGAGAAGATAAAACACATCTGGGTCCTGAAAGTCAGCAGGATATTGAGCTCATACAAAAAGGATGGAACTCTGCCTTTGATTTTGCTACATGAGCCAGAAAGCACCAAATTTCATAGCATAGTAACTACCCATGGGAACTTGGAATGCTCTTAGTCCAAATTTTTGAAATGAAACTACTAAAATATTCACATGTGCACTGTCTGTGATTACTAACCTGTTTTCTGACTAGTGCTGAACTGGGTTACCTTTGTATATGTTGTCCTAAAATAACTCAATTAGTCATGCTTAATGTTCGTGCATAAATAGCTGAGGATCATGTGCTGCCTTTGTGGATCAGGTTAGGCAGGTATGTGTATTTCAAGCATACTTGACTAGGAAATTTCTATACCAAGTAACTTATGATTTGCAACAGAAAAAAAAAAAAACCAATGATAAAGATAAGCATTTCTCTCGGAAAGAAAATTCCACGCTCTCTTTCAGAGGAAATGACCAAGAACAGTGGTCTGGTTCCAATAAAAAAAGTTCTTATGGGGTTGGGAATTGTGGTATGAGCTTGATGAGTAACTTTTCTTTAATTGCTGTTTTTTCCAGTGAAGGATGCGATTGCAAGAAACTGATAGCACTTGAGAATCATTTTACACAGCAGAAGAAGACATGATGCTGTTCATGGTCAATCTCTAAACACAAAGAGCCATTCACAATTGCTTTAATTAAAATCTGTATTTTCAGCTAGAGAATTGTACTTCCACATTCTATTGGCACTGAATATGCAAGATGGACAATTGAAAACAAGTCATGTACTTTTTGTAACTGCAGATCGGGGGCCTGTGTCATTTGTGACATTATAAAGTCAGGCTTGCGTATGTAGAACCTACTGCATGAATGTTTAGGAAGTTAACAACATGAGAACATTTCAGAGCAATTATAACAGCCAAAACATTTTAATACAATTCAGCATAATAGCGTACTACTGCCACCACCATTTCATTGGAATTTAAACTTAGTAACAGGTCCTTCAGATTAATGAGATTTCGTTTTATAATCTGAATTAAAGGATTTACCTAATGTGGTCCCTTCTTTCACTTTTTCTGAGTATTTGCCAATTGCAAGAAGTTAGGAAAGAAGAGCAGCCCAGCAGCTGTAGTGTGTGTATTTTCCTGTGCATCAACCCTGGGCGGTTGAAGTTAGTTTCCTGAACTACATGGGGCGTAAGAGGGGATAAAAAGAATTTGCATATATACAAACTACAAATGCATAATTGAATAAAGCAGTGTAAGGAGGATTTCAGTCTGCCCTCTTTTGAAACGTCTGTATGATAAATACAGACAAAACCTCTGGAGAGTTGATACTGGCCTAAGGCTGGCATCATGTGAATTCTCAAGATTAAATGAAAGAACCATAGCGTGCCTTGTTTCGTAGCATTCCAGCTACTGTTTTGGGCTAATTTTAAAGACCCCTTTTCTGTTGTTGTGACTTAAAAGGCCCAAATTTTAGCTTCTTTTAATTTCAAGAGAAGTTATTTTTGATAATTCAACACTTTCAGCCATTGCTCTACCTCCTCTGCCCCATGTTTGATGATAGAACCGCTGCATTTCGGTATGTATTTTTCTAAGACCTTGATCACGTGTATTAAAACCTGAATTATTGATAGCAAAAAAAGAGATCTGTGTAATGGAATTAATGTGTTCGTGCTGACAGACGGCTGCAGTTCCGTCCTGCAGAGCGGGACTGCTGTTTACTCCTTTCTCGTCAGCCGAGCGACACCGGGACGATTACCGCAGGAGCGGTGCGCAAACCGTGAGCTGCCTCAGCCCCTCACCCCCCGCGGGGGGCGCGGCAGCGCTCCGCTTCCTCCCTCCCTCCCTCTCCCTGCACCGGGGGCGCGGCCTCACCGTGACCGGGCGGCCAGGACCCTCCCACTCCTTGTTTGCGGACTCACTCCGTTTTACGGATGGCGGCAGGGAGACCCTGAGCCCCAGGCTCCGCCCGAACTGGGCAGCGAAGCCGGGCGGCCCCACCCTCCCCCTTCACACGAAGCCGCCGCCGCGTCTCCCCGCGCCGCGGCCTGTCGCTCTGGCGTGACGTCGGCGGCGCCGTGCGCGGCGGGAAGGAGGGAGGCGGCCGTGGCGTCCCGCTCTTGCCGGTCCCGAGGGAGCCGGATCAGGTATGGCCGCGGCGGTGGGGAGCGCTGAGGCCGGGCAGCCCCGCAGGGATGGCGCCGCCGCTGTCGGCGTGCTCTGAGGGGANCTCTCTGCCTGGCCGCGTGGCTGCTGCTGAGGGCACTGCGCAGGTAAGAGGGAGGGAGGGAGGGAGGGAGGTGCGGGGTGTCTCCTAGGGAAAGCTGCAGTGGTGGAGCTTGTGGAGGTGTTTCTCCGTGAAGGCAGTAGTGGATCATGGCAGTTTTCTCTGTACTGTTGCAGTCTGCCAGTACAGACAAAATCCGGCGTCTGGAATTAAGCTTGCATCACCATCACTTTGCCTGTGATCAGAGTCATAGTACTATTTTCATAGCTCGTGTCCTCAATGTCTACTAGGTCAGCGTTTTTCTCTCATTTTGGGCAGTCTGAGTTTAAGTCAAAGCACACTCATTGATTTCTCGTACGCATGTTACAAGTTTTCTTCCCTTTCCTGATTTTTTTCAGAAACCAGAGACCCCGATGCAGCTGCTGT
>VXBZ01009107.1:530909-536890 GCA_013399135.1 Heliornis fulica
TACGTTTTCACTCAATCAGGTACCGAGCGTTTTTACCTGCACTTCTTAGTCGCATCTTTTATCTTTTTTTATTTTTTATTTTCTTTGTAGAGGTTTCCACTTCAGTACATTTATTCTTTTGAGATCTTGCAGTTGTGGATACTGTTCAGAAGTTGAATGTGACCTAATGGCAATAAGGCACGATTTATATTTTGCAGTATTCGTGTTGTTATGATAGACTAAGGGTTTTTGTAGTCCTCTAAGTGAAAACAGCTTTATGAACGCTTGAAAACAGATGTGTAAATAGCTTTGTAGATTGGATTTTCTTTAGGGAATGAGATAATGAGTCTTACTCTGTATAGTTAAAAATACCATTCATGCTCCTGAAATGTTACTACAATTTATATGTTTGTCACACTGCCCTAGTTACATAGTCTCAGTCACCAGAGTATCTAAACTGAAATCTTGTCTGCTGCTATGTTTGTGCATAAATGATTACTATTTTAAGTCAGAATAAAGCTATTAAATACTCAAATCTTCTTTTAATTCCTCTCTATGTCCTTTTAGGCTGCTCAGACATTTGTGATAAAGGAGGGGGTATATGTATCTGGAACTTCACCGGAGACAATGCACAACCTGCTCTCGGAAGTTGCAGAGTATGGAACCTATTACACACGACTAAGTCGTTTTTCCCTTCAGCCAGTTTTAGATTCTTCATATAGCAAAGGGCTTGTGTTTCAGGTAAAGCAATTGTATTGAATCATCTGGATGGAATGGATCACTTGTCTTAGGTAGAGATTTAATGCAAAGCTGGAATTTCAGTGTTCTGCAAAACTGCAAAGCATTTGAAGTGTCATGCTCACCCCAGGTCAGCAGGGAACAGTGCTTCTGTGTTTAAATCACAGCTCTCTGTGCTGTGGGCTTGCTGTCACTGAAACCAGTGTGTGATGAAAGGTCTTCATTACCTGAAGTGTGATTTTTTTAGTCATGGTGTTCTGTTGAGGATATATGTAAGAAATATATCATTCTTAGATGTTTTAAAAACATTGCGTATAAATGCATTAACATGCGTAAATCTAAAATAGAACTTCCTTAATACAGAATGTATTTATACTGACTTTTTAAAAAATTAGAAACCAAAATAGAGAAGTTTGACACTCAGTATCTTTAATTGCTTTTTCTAGGTTCAGAATTAAGTGCAAATTTTTCCTGTCAGTCCTCTGTATATTGTGCTGTATACACTGTGTAGTTTCGGTGATTTAATCTCTTAACGCATAGAACTGTTAAGATTGGTTATGTATTCCTTCTGAATATTTGACTTACAGTAATGTTACTAGAGATTGAATAAGAAGGTATCTCTCCTTGTCTTGTTAGAAAGAGTTTTAGATTAGTTTTTTCCCAGTATCCGGTGTAGACATGAAAGTAAGGAACCACGTTTCCGCAGCTTGATATTACAGCTGTTAGAGAACTAGGAGCTCCTCAAAGGGCAATTCAGAGAGGCTGAACCAAGATGCTTTATTATACTGTGGATGGGTACAGACTTCCTGCATTGGATGTTTAAAGAATATAGGGGAGTCATCTGGCTGATTTGGCTAACTATCTGATAGTTGCACAAACTCTTAGTTTACCCTTACTTTGGTACACAAGTCCCTCTTACCTGCATATGCAAATTATTTCAGTAAAAGGTTTGTTTTTAAGCTGAGATTGATGTCAAAGATATACTATTAACAGCTTTAAGAGTAAGACTTAATTGTTTTCTGTTCATACTAGGCATTCACAAGTGGGCTGAGAAAGTACCTTCAATATTACCGAGCCTGTGTTTTGTCAACACCATCTACTTTAAGTCTTCTAACCATCAGCTTTCTCTTCAGAAAATTAGGTCGTCAGTTGAGGTAAGGGAATATAGTATTAAATATTCAAGCTTTTTGTAGCAGAAAAAGCACAATCTTACTTCTTCATATGCACCAAAAGAGACAGGCATTCTTACATAGTCTTTAAGTGGTTTTCCTCCGTTTGTCACAGAAAGATTTCTTTATATCCAGAAGATTCTAGGCAAAACTTCTAAGGTCATTATATTCAGTTTGTTATCCCTGCTGTCATTCAGTTGATACAGTAAGAAGGTTGTGTGCTCTTCAACTTCAGCAAAGTTCACATTGCTGTGATCTCAGAGACTTCCGTCTGAGACTGTTACCCATGTTTTAATATTGTCTTTCAGGTATTTAGCTGAACTCTGTGGTGTAGGAACAACAGCGCTGGGTATCAGTGGTGGAGCTGGTGCTTCATTTCCTACGGTGATAATTGCTTTGATGTTTTTGTGTTTGGGTTGGGTCACAATGTTAATATTCTTCAAAATTAGGTAGGGTTTTTCACAAAATACTTAGTGCCAGTCTCTGCTACCAAAGATAGTGACCTTGAACCTCCAGGTAGAATGCCATGATCCTTTATCCAGGTATTCTAAAATTTTTAATTTTGCCCTGTGTTTTCAATTCATAAACAAAGGACCTAAAATAATTCAATTAATTCTAAAGGCAGTGTTTGTAGTAAGTCAGATGAATCCAACTCTAAACATACCTGTTTCCCTTCAGTGACTGTAAAGTGGGCTTGAGGTAACTTGCTCAGATAAAGTGGTTTTAACTGCAGATAGCTAGAGGAACTGACAAGAATCCTGCCTTTGTGTCTAGTGAAACCTGTAAAGCTGTGCATTTACAAGTCTTTTGTTATTAAAGTTTTGGTGAAATTTATTGCCTAATGTTACCATATTTTCCTTTTTTTTTAGGGTGTTAAACTGCTTTCATATCTGTACAAAGAGGCTCTCAACAACTGCAGCAATGAGCATTATCCAGTTCTTCTGTCTTTGTTGAAGACGAGCTGTGAACCATACACAAGGTGGGTCCATACTATTTTCTGAGTAGTTGTGTTTAAGAGCAGTTTTAAATTAGTAGTCTGGTGAGTAACTGCTGATTTAACAATGTCTTTTAATATTTTCAGAGAAAATTTAAGATGTGGCTGTATGTGCAAAATACATATTAAAGTTCATTCATACTGCTGAATCCTTTTCTCCCTCTCTTTTCCAGCTCTGTAACAACGTACAGGTTTGATTAGTGAACACAGACATGTAAATAAGGCTTATTGCTTGCTGCTGGTCCTAGAAACTCATACTGGAATATAAGACTCAGATAAACAACTTCTTTTATTTTTTTCTTCTCATACCTATAGTAAAATCCTGAAACTGGCAACTAACAGGTTTCTCTAAGTGTTCCACAATCTGAGGAGTTTATTTCCACTCTTTTTCTTGTGGACTTTTCAGTAAGCAAAAATTTTAAAATTAAATCTGTTGTTCATTAAGTAGATATAACTAACTAACAATAGGAAGTAGAGTTCTTTGGATTGCAACAGTTTTGTTAAGCAGTGCACATCAATTTAGGCATTGTTAGTTTGTAGACTTGTGAAGGCACGCTAAATATTTTTTAGTTTATAGGGATTATAGCTCTAGTCTGTCATCAGTCTACAGTGATACTTAATAGATGTAATGATATTAGAAAGAGAAAACCAAAATATGTCCAAATTCAAGATATGTCTGAATTCAAGATTCCTCCCATGGCCACCTTCCTTGTTTTTCCTTTGTTTTACGTAAAATGTTCTTCAGAGAAATTGTATTTCAGATTTACCAGAAGACTCATTGAAATATCTTCATAGCTTCTGCTCTGCAATTTATAGAAGGTAATCAGATTTCTGAAATACCACAACGGCATCGCAAGGAACCTAAAAAATATGAAAATATGCTTACTGGTTTGTGATGCAGCATTGATACTGCTGAATTTGTTGCATACCCAATCAGGGCCACTGTGGAAGGCCTCCATTATCTGCAGAAAGTCTTATCCCACTCATTTATTAACCTAAAATAAAGTAAATAATAGAAGTTGTTGCTCAAATAAATCATGGAAACATCAGAACTCTAAGTTTCTAACTTTTTACTTACATCCTTTAAATTTAACGGTGGTTCCCGTGCTGAATGTTTCCTGTTTGTTACATTGACTGAACATCTAGAAACAGTATTGTGGCTACTAAGAAAAGAAAAGGTTAGCTTCAAGGTGCTCTGAGTATTTTCATCTATAGTTTCAGATAATTATATTTTTTATTTCTTCACAAGTTTGTTTTCATGCAGAGGAACTATGAAAAAAAGCATGAATAACTATTTCAAAATAGTAGTTCTCATTGAATTTATACTTAAAATGTCTCTTGATCTGGGGAAAAGGTGCTTTGGAATTGCATCTTTGTTTTATACTCCTTCAGTTTCTGCCTGCTGCAGTTACCTTTCTTTAAAAAAAATCCTTCCTGCTTTTCTCTCCATATGCTTTTGATGTGCTGCAAAGACCTCTAGAAACTTTCAATATATACTTTGTAAGTTAATATACAGAAGATTGTTTTATTTAAGGCAGTGTTCTTTCAACTAATTGTCACTGAAATATTCCGTATATAAGATGGTTTCTTTTAAGAAACATATAGAGACACAATCTTTAATCTATCAGATTAAAATATCTTTAAATATCAGTGATTGTACTTAAATTACTGTGTTTTATCCTGCCTATAACTTGCATGTTTCGATGTTTGAAAGAATATGCTTACTATTCAATTATAAAAAACTGAGAAGGTGAGAATATTAATTTCCAATATTATACAATTATTTTGGGGTTTTTTTTTAGATTCATCTATGATTGGGTATACAGTGGTGTATTCAGAGATGTTTATGGCGAATTTATGATCCAAGTGAATGAGGATTATCTTTGTTTCAGAGGTACAGTATGTATATGGAGCATTTATAATTTAAATAATTTTTGCCATTAATGAAATAATAAAATTATACTTTTATCTTTTTGTTTGGTATGTAGATAAACATTACTGGACTCATGGGTATGTTTTGATTTCAAAAGAAGTAGAAGATTGTGTTCCTGTGTTTCTTAAACATATTGCTAATGACGTATACATATGTGGGAAAACCATAAACTTGCTGAAATTGTGCTGTCCTAGGGTAAGTTTTGGTTTGGTTCCTTCCTATTATATCGAGAAAATCATGCATCTTTAGAGCAAGTTTCTATGCTTATAGTAAGCTTGCTCCATTTTGTAAACTGGTGTTGCATAAGTAGGACGTTGATTCATGAAAGACAGTTACTTGCTCTGAGATAGGTGTGAGCTGATTGATTATCCACTCTACTTGCTGACAGCTCACCACAGAAATACAGATTTTTAACCACATCAGATTTATTGTACCCAGTACATGTGCTATATTTCTGTTTTCCCTTGGTGTTGAAAGCAGAAAGGTTTTAGGCTTTAAAGGAGGTACCTGGTGGTGATGTTGGGTAGATGTTTGTACTTGGTGGTCTTAGTGGTTTTTTTTCCAACCTTAAAGATTCTGTGATTCTGTGATTCTGTTTTTCATATTACTCACATAACTATTTTTTGGTCTAAAGATTCCTCACCAGGTCATGACTCGGTTCTGCATAGCACTTACACTTCAGGTGTATCACTGCATTTCCAAGAAGTGCTTAAATAGTTCTGTCTGTTCATATTTTGCAGAATGTGTCTTGGCCTTGGTAAGAAAAATTTAGAATCCCAGAACGGTTTGTGTTGGAAGGGACCTTAAAGATCACCTAGTTCCAACCCCACTGCCATGGGCAGGGATGTTTTTCACTAGTCCAGGTTGCCCAAAGCCCCATCCAACATGTTGAATTACTTTGTGTCTTCCTTCTCTCTATATAGAGTCATAGAATGATTAGTGTTAGACGCAACTCCCAGAGGACATCTAGTCCAACCCCCCTGCAAGAAACAGGGACACCCCCCAACTAGATCAGGTTGCTCAGGGCCTCATCCAACCCGGCCTTGAACTTCTCCAGGGATGGGGCATCCATCACCTCCTTCGGCAACCTGTTCCAGTGCTCCACCACTCTTACAGTAAAGAACTTTTTCCTAATATCCAATCTAAATCTCCCTCCCTCTATTTTAAA
>VXBZ01009107.1:537750-568048 GCA_013399135.1 Heliornis fulica
CCAGGAGAATCTGCTCCATGACCTTGCCGGGCACAGAGGTGAGGCTGACCGGCCCGTAGTTGCCTGGGTCCTCCTTGTTCCCCTTTTAAAAAATGGGGGTTATGTTCCCTTTCTTCCAGTCATCGGGGACCTCACCAGAAATATGTCTAACAATGAAACAGACATGGAGGTGTCTAAAGTCTATAGGTGTTCTTTCCCAAGTAATGAGTATTCTCTTAAGATCAGAGATACTCAGTCTTGTCAGAGCTCAGCAGCTCAATATTAGGTACCTGGTGTAGGTGTCAGGCACAAGCGACACCACCCTCTGCTAGTTCTCCTGACTGTGCTTTGCTAAGCATTCATAGAATAATAGACTCTTTAAGGCTGGAAAAGACTTCTAACATCAAGTCCAACCATCTATCCAGTACCACCATGGCAGCTAAAGCCATTATTAAGCCATGACCCAGGTGTTCTAGTAGTACTAGGCTTTTTATAAAACAGTGTCAGCCGTCATGTCTATTAGAAATTGCAGCTTTATCAGTCACTAAGACAGCATCTTACTAAATCAAACAATACCCAAAGATGTGGGATACCCAGATTCAATCATCCATCTGTCTGAGAGTGCTGGTCACATTTGCCTTTTCGTGGCAATCATAGAATCCTAGAATCGTTTTGGTTGGAAAAGACATTTAAGATCATCGAGTCCAACAGTTAATCTAGCACCGCTAGGCCCACAACTGGACCATGTCCCTAAGTGATGCATCTACCCATCTTTTAAGTCCCTTCAGAGATGGTGAAGACCCTGGCAGCCTGTTCCAGTGCACTAAGTAGTTGGATTTTGCTTTGGCTAACACAGTCCCAGGAGCACCACTAGACTAAGGAATCCAGTGTGAGGATGTGTGTGTGCACTTGTGGTTTCTTTTTTTTTTTTTTTTTTTTTTTAAACCCCAACTCACTTGCCTGTTCTCTGCAGTGAGTAGAACAGCTTCAGAGATTTAGTGAGGCTGACTGAGGTGGAGCAGAAAGACCCAAGATACTTTGAGAATAGACACTCTGTGCTGTGCAGTGACCGCATATTTAGAGTTATGTCTCGTGTAGAGCTCTCTCCCGTAGGCGTGTGTTAGTTATGTTTCAGACAGTTCCTAATTAGCAGGGGCCTGGCGGGGGATATAAGTCAACAGGACCTAACTTTTGACAGGAAAGATGCATTCAGCACTGAGTTACTCAGGCTCAGTTGGACATTCAGAAAAGCAAATTTTTAGGCAGTTAGAACATTACATATAAACGTATGTTTCAGATTTTAGATGCCTGTCTGAGTCAGTGGGAAAGAGGGGAACTTGAGAATTTGAGCTGTGGTACAAGTTCTGGAAAATTACACTGCTGTCTTCTACTTTGAGTGATACAAATGCTAAACCTGATGATACTAAAAATTTCAGATCCTGTATGAAGGCTTGTTTCAATATCTTGAGACAATGCTAAGTTTAAAAAAATAAAATGTGAGTTCATAATTAACATTTTGCCATTTAAAAATGTATTTAAAAGGAAACGTCTCATTTTTCAGCACTATATATGTTGGTCAGATATACCTGTTCCCCGAATATCAGTTATTTTTTCACTTGAAGAGCTCAAAGAAGTAGAGAGAGATTGTGCAGTGTACGTAGGTCGAATGGAAAGAATTGCCCGATACAGTTCCATAAGCAAGGAGGAAAAGGTAAGTGAATAAATGAAGACCTTCTTGTTGGGGTGATTTTTCATTTTCTTTATAACTTTGAAAGGATTTGTATTTGTGATCAGAATTTTTGCATTGGGCAATTGCTGTTTGAATTGTTATCGCAGCAAACAAACATTTAATATAACTTAAGAGTCTAAGTGGTGTGTTTTTATTTATTGGTGTTTTCATATATTAAATGAGTTCCGGATTTCTGTTGTAGCTCTCTGCAGCAGCAGATTTGCCCTCCTACTGAAAAGTACTGAAAAGATTTTTAGATTCTAATTTAACAGATGTGACAAGCTAATTAGTTACCAGATAAAGACTCTTTTTGTAACTTGCATAGCTAGTTGTTTTTTTTTCAGAACTGTTTTGGTTATAAAGGGACATCTGAAAGGGACTGTCTTTCAGATGCCATCAATGCAGCATCAATGAGATGGACTTGATTTGTTCAAAGTATTAACTTTCAGTATTAGTTTATGGACTTTGCATGTAATGAATTGCTTTATTCATACTCCTGTACTGTAATAATGGATTAATAACCAGTGTAAAGTGTGCACCTGTCTTTGCAGCAGTGTAAGTTCAAAATAGCAAAAAATTCCCATCTGTTCTTTGATTAGTTTGGGTTTTGGTTTTGGTCTTTTTTTAGGATTTGCACATGGAAATAGCCAAACAAGAACTAATTGTTCATGCTCGAGAAACTGCCAGCAAAGTACTAAAAGCCATTAATGGTAAGTTGTGGTGGTCTTTCATGTGTTTTCTGGTGGGTTTGTTAGTGTTAGCTGACAGTATCTTTATTGAATACAGATCGACAAATATCAGAACGAATGGCTTTGGACGCAAAGAAGCGGGAACAGTTTCAGAAGCTGAAAGAGCAATTTGCAAAGGACCAAGAGGTATTTTGTGTATGTTGTCAAAGGTCAAATGTGTTTCTTGGGCAAATAATTGAAAGGGTATCTTGATTTATTGTACTGAAGTTGAATGGATAGCTCATGGGGTACAAATGAGAACTCCTTGCAGATACATATGTTGCACCTTGTATTGAGAGTGGCTTTTAAAAGTGTTAAATATTTATGCAGCGTCGTCTTGCAGTAAAGCAGGAGGAGATTGATGATGATTTCAGCTATGCCCGAGAGCTGAGAGAGAGAGAAAAAAGACTGAAAGCTTTAGAAGAAGAACTGGAAAAAAAGGCAAGGTAAATGTATCTGAGTAGTCTCCCAAAGCCTAGATACTCCAAAACCATCCTAAGACCTCAGGAGAAATGATTGTGTATGAAAATGTTTGGCATTAGCAATACCCCGGCGTTGCTCTACAAGGGTAATTTTTGCAAATAGAAGATGGACGTAAGGATTTTTAGTAATCTTTAGGCAATTTTATGATTTAGGAATGATTAGTGGCCCCAAAATCTGGGATTTGCACTAGCTCTGTCCAATCTGTTTTTTTTTGTTACAAGGAGAATACTCAACTTTATCTTACAATTCAAAGCTGAGCTCACAGCAAAAATGGTCATGTGTATGTCAAAGCAGAAGTAAACAGCAGACAGAGAAGTCAGATTGGTAATTATTTGGATTGCCCTTGTGCATCTAGTTGTATTTCTCTTTCTTCTGTTATATCTGTTATAAATGAATGACCTAATAAGAATAGTTACATATACTGACTAAGAAAACAGTCCTGTTTTCTCCACCTGTTACTTCTCTATGATTGAAGCCTCTAGCTTCTACTTAAAAAAAATAAATTTGCTTCTCAGTTCTGAATTGCTAAAAGGTCTTATTCTTTAGAAGGGAAGAAGACAATTGGTGTGTGAGAATCCATAACTTAGCTTTATTTTTACCTTCGTTTAGGCAAGAACTAATTGACCATTACAGCAAACTTTCTGATGATGCAGCCCGTAGGGAACAAAGAGCGTTGTGGAAAATGCAGCGACACAAGTTAGAGACAGCCCGTCTGAAGTTTCTGTTAGAAGATCAAAAACGCATTGAGGTATCTTCTGAAAAGATTTAAGAAACCTAATGTAGAAAAATTGGTATTTGGTGGTTAAAGGTTTTTGGTTCTGTCATTTTTACTTGCAGGAAATGCTTGTAAAACTTCCAGATGGAAATTACAGAAGAAAATTAGATATTATTCCTTATAAACAGTCCCAGCTGGCTTTAGATAAAAACCCAGTTGTGAAAGGTCCGTATTCACAGGTAAGTTTATTTTCTTACATAAATGCCAGGTCACTGTTCCAAGTTTCCCTCAAGGGAGTTCTCTTGGTTCATCTCAGTTCAGTAAACAGAAGGTTCACGATAACAACAGGGTTCCGTTATTTGTGGCACATCTGAACAAATGGAAAAATTTACATCTTACATGTAACAAAGTGGTTCCCCAATAACTAGTTTGATTATGTGGCCAGCCAGATGGTGTAATAATTATTTCTTCTTCAGGTGTCTGTGAAACCTCTGCCTTCTAGAGAGACGGTTGGCAGGCAGGAATTTGAGCCTGCACTGGAACTTGCTGCTTCTGCTGACAAAGCACTGCCCGTGCCAGAGCCGACAGATGGTAGTGCTGATGGGTGTTCTCCACCTGATGCTGAAAGCAGTCTCCAGAGTTCAGAGAAAACACACGGTCCTCTATACAGTGCCGATTCCCTGCCCGAATCCACTGTGAACATAGAGGATTTCTTATTGAAGCCACTAGATGAACAACCTGTTGCTGTTGGCGTGCAGGGATCTTTGCTAGATGAAGCATTCCAAAATATTAACTCAGATCTTCCTGAGACTTCTCAACTAAGTGGAAATCAGCCTGTCTTGAGAGGAGCACTGGCAGGAGAAGACGATGCGTTAGCACTGCATCAGCAAAACGAATATGATTTTAATACAGTTCTTAGACCATCTGCAACTTGGCGGGGACATGTTAGAGTTGGAGAACCTGAATTTGATGTGGAGTACAGAAGATCTCGGTGGAATATTCATGGGCATGCATCTGATGCCAGCATTAGAGTGGGAGAATATGTACCTCATGTGGACACATACCAGCCTCATTCAAATCCTTGCAGGCATTCTTCAGACTCCCATATAAAACTCAGCAGCTGTACTTCTGAAGCTGAACCTAGTCGAGCCCGATGGAATATTCATGGGCATGTTTCTGAATCTCATATTAAAATTGGAGACTACACTTCTGAGGTAGAGCCCTCAAGACCTAGGTGGAACATTCATGGACATGCTTCAGAAGCCAATATTAAGATTGGAGAGTATGTGTCAAACGTAGCCCCTACAAGGCCTCGATGGAATGTCCACGGCCATGCGTCTGATGCCAACATCAAGATCGGTGAAAACGTGTCAGAGGTCGCCTCAGCTAGACCTCGTTGGAACATCCATGGGCATGCTTCACAGTCACACATCAAAATTGGAGAGCTGGTTTCAGATACAGAGCCTTTGAAGTCTCGTTGGAGCCCGTTTGGTCACGCATCCCAGTCAAGCATCCAAATAGGGAGTTTGGCCCCAGCTGTAGAAGATGATCCAATACCGCATCGCAAAGCCATTTCTGGTCCCTCCTCTGAATCCACAGTTCAGACGCTTCTGTATGGCGAAGAATTGTCTCCTGCCGAAGGGAGCGGAAAGGAAGCAAAGATGTTGGAAGTTAAGGAAGAGACTTTGCCACAGTTGCAGTCATCTGACGGTGTTCAGGTCTTTCCTGGTGCTAGTAGTAAAGATGACAGAAAAGAAAATATAATGGAAGAGAAACAAGAAGGTAAAATAAAATTGAGTTTATTCAGTCAGCATTTGTTTAAGGGCTCCTGAAAGTAACTGTAAATGTTTATGTTCAAAACGGGAACTTACTACTTCCTTGCATAACTTTTTAGACACTGTTAGAATTGAGATGAAATAATTTGAGTTTAGCCTTGTCTCCTGTGTATGAAAAGCAACATTAAAAAAAATCTGGTCTGAAACTTTGTGAATTGGGACCCTGGGTGATCCCGAGGAGATAACACACATAAACTGCCTGGGTTGAGCTATGTGGAGGGACTCTTTTGGGGGAAGGGACTTCTGTCATAGTCTGTAGAGAAATTTCTAATAACTTCTGGAGCAGATCTGAAGCTTGAGCTAAGTATTAAAAGCAGGTCTCAGTAAATGTTGTATTTAATTTACTTGTAATTACACTAATTGCAGATGTGATCAAGGAGGACTGTTCTCTAGATTCCTCGCAGAGCATTCAGGTAAGAAACAGTTGTCAAGAAGATTTCCTTTTCCTTTGAAGGAATAAACACACTGGTAGTTAAAGTAATAGTTTCTGTCCTCATAACACTGTAATCCTATAGGTTTTTACCTGGCAGAAAAGTGTAGGTGAGTAAGCTCCTTTATTTTCCACTGGGATAAATAGTGAGTCACCTGCAAAAACACGTTTAGTGTGAGTAGACAGAAACAGCATTTCTCAGAACATTTGCCCCTTTTTTTCTGTTTGTTTGCTTTAGGCAGAAGAACCTGGAAAAGTAATTGCACAAGATATTGTACCTCAAGAACCTTCATGTTCTGAAGCTAGTGCTCCTGAGACTGAGGAGGAGAAAGCAGGAGAGGAGGATACGTGGAAGAAAGAACAAGCTTATTTGAAAGCTTTATCGGATCAGTATTGTATTGAAAAATACCAAGATAGTTACGATCTGATGTGTGAGTACAACTGTTGGGGCTGCAGATCAGTAGATGTGGTAAACTTGAGCAAGAAAGCTGAGTACCGTGAAAAATACCTGAATTACCAGTAAATTTCTAATACTGTGAACTGCAGTAGCCAAACAGTTCACTTCTAGGCACAAAGATGAGACATGCCTTTTGATACATTTTCTCATCGGGGGGGGGGATTGTAGACATTAATAGAAACAGATTATCAAATTGCTTAGATATAATAACTTACAATGTTTTGGTGTTTTTAAATTTAGCAGAACTGCCAGTTTCTCATCTCTTGCATCATGTGATTCCAAGATCGTACACTTTTCCTGTGGACCCTATGGTACAGTCAGCAACAGACGAGACGGCTGTACAGCTCAGTGAGCTCTTGTCTCTGCCGGTCCTGATGAAACGCTCAATTACTGCTCCACTTGTATCTCAGTAAGTATTTGTTAGAAATAGTGAATCCATGATTTAGCAATTAAGATCATGTTCTTTATTAGTTCATTTTTGAGACAGGAGCTGCACATCGATCTGCTCTTTCAAGTTTTCTATTTGCTTCCAGAAATGGTTCAGTGGGTGGCCTATTACTAATTAAAACGCTCACATTTACATTCTAAATGGTAACATAAACTTGTATTTTTATGCGTAAATTAAAAATTTGAAGGTCTATTTGAAATGCAAGGGCTTAGGAGGGAAGTGTTTGCTCTCAGACTAGTGGATTATGCAGCAGTGCTTTTGACACCATTGGATTCCTTGTTCTTTTAGAAAGAAGGTGTATTATTTGTAATGTTTGTGCTAATTTTTATTTGGCAGGTGAAAGGGTGAAAAAAGGAAATCTTTTGATTATGTGAAAGCTCAAGTATATTGTTCAGGGTGTATCTTTCTATGGGAACTCCAGCTTCAAGGCTTTTTTGAAGTGTAGCAGAAACTGTTCTTGTTGCTGTTGGACTATGTAGGGAAACCAGATACATGTCAGATCATTTTATCAGTATATCTAAATGGCATTTTAAAGAAAAGTTTGTTATTATATACAAGATTAGCTTCTGTCATGAAAACAGCTATTCACAGATGTGTTGAAATGCTTCCTGTCTTGGAATCTGCTTTCTTATAAGTTTGGATTTCCCTTTCTTAACTGAGTCTGCTATACTGAAATCTTGGTGCAATATAGAAAGATCTGGTTATCTAACTTAGTTTGAAACACTCAGACTGGCTACCAGAGCGGTCTGTAAACAGATTCAGGTGTTCAGGAAAGCAGAGGAAGTGTCCCTGAGTTGTGTGCTGGCAGAATTGCCCTATCCCTGATAATTTATTTAAAACTAGCCTGAACCCCTGCACTGTCTGCAAACTGTAGCATATCCCTGCACTCAGGATCTAGTGTCAGACCTTTCCCAGTCAGGATATTCTTCTCAGGGATTTAATAATCTTTTGTAGTGTGTTCATGTAGGTGGCAGAGATATTCCCCAAAGCTATTGATAAAATGTTGCTCCAGGCCCAGCAGCATCTTCCAAAGATCATTATGTGTAGCTAGTCTTAAAATACCCCCCCAGTACTGTTAAAAACCCAGTTATCTGAAGTGATAGGTTTTAATTTTGGTATATTCTGGATCTTTTTTTTTTTTTTTATCTCTCTTGGGTTTTTTTGCTTACATGAATACCATGCTGGCTGGGATCTCAGAGTTAACTATGGGAGCATTAATCTGATGTAGCCTCAGGTGAATGTTAACAATAAAGGAGGAGCAGCACGTAAGAATAACAGCTTTTTCCATGTTTTTATTCTTAGCGTTTCTCTTGTGAACAAAGCAATAGTTGATTACTACTTTGTGGAACTGAATGTAGAGAAGCATTTTGAAGCCCTGAGACACTTTTTGTTAATGGAAGACGGAGAGTTTGCTCAGTCACTCAGCGACCTGTTGTTTGAGAAGGTATTTGCTCTGTTCTCCTAACCCTGGATTTTGGGTGGCCTGCTTTAGCTTGACATATCCGGGTTGGTTTGGTTGGGAGTGAGGTAATGGTGTGATTTAGGATCCCAGCTTGTGCTGTTTTCCTCTTTTGTGCCATGTCAGGAAGTCTTGTAACAAGGAACTCTGTTAGCATTGTAAGGACTAAGGCAGAGGAGACCTTTTCTTGGAAGGGATGCCTGTGTCCAAGGACATCCCAAGGAAGAGAGTGGTATTTCCTGCTGCTGATCCCAGCAGTAGAGAGAGAGTAAAAGGGATAATGACTTCTGACCATCATGGAAGGGTATTTCACCCTTTCCACGGAGAACTGCTGCACTATTGCTCTGTCCCCTCCCATCTGCTGGCGGCAGGGCTGGAAGAGCCTGCTGCCATTTGCTGAAGTGCAGTGGAAAGGCCCTTCTCTTCCCTCAGCCTGCAGTAGAGATCATCTGAAGAGAGGGCTGGGCCCTCTGATGAGACAGTGTTTTCGTGACTTACCCCTGTATTCATGGGGAAGACATCAAGGTAGGAGGGATAGCCTGGGTTAATGTAGCTGGTTGCCAGTGAAGATAGGTGGCTGCAGGAGAGCTCCTGCATTTCTCTGAATCCTCGGAATCCTTTAGGCCCAACTAGGGGAAGCACCTGGGGCTTCAGACTCGATGAACAGCTTTATTTGTAAGCCTCTGGGGGTGCTGAGCTGATGAGATCGGCACACTGGAGTCAGGCAGATGACACCAGTCCTGTTGCTTCCTGCCCCCACTTGCACCTGCGGTCAGGATCTGCAGCAGCTCCTGAACCACAGCGAACTGCAGTCCAGTGAATGAGATCAGTACAGGTGTGAGATTGCCTTCATGCCTTCTACAGGAAGTCACTCAGAAGTTGGTTCTTAGTCTGTTCATGCATCTCTCTGGCAGAAGGAGAAGCTACCAGTCAGAATGGTGGGACAAGGGAGGATAGTCGCCCCTTTACCATTCACCTGTATTCAGGAGCCAAGATTTTTTTATTAATACTGTGTCATTGGGATTTTTTTTTTAATCCCCTAGCTTGGATCTGGACAAACACCTGGTGAACTGCTGAATCCACTGGTTCTGAATTCTATCCTAAATAAAGCATTGCAGTACAGTCTTCATGGGGACACGCAGCTTGCTTCCAATCTCTCTTTTGCCCTCAAGTATCTCCCAGAAGTGTTCAAGCCCAATGCTCCTGATGCTCTGAGCTGCCTAGAGCTAAGGTACAAGGTGAGAAAGTGTGGAGAAAGGTAGAATGCTGGAGTACACTCATACCACGGTAGAGTGAATATGTTCTTAATAATGGGATACCTTTAAGGATGGAGTGAAAAAAATGATATATAAATTACAGGCTTTCCTTAGCCTGGCCATTGCATTGTATTATTAAGATACATTAATTCCAACGTCCCTGGAATGCTTCTATCAGAAATATTCTTGTAATTTCTAACACAAAAATGTCGTATGATCAGCACCGTTACTTCTTTCAGGTTGACTGGCCTCTCAACATTGTCATCACCGAAAGCTGCATGAATAAATACAACAAGATCTTCTCCTTTTTGCTTCAGCTGAAGCACATGGTGTGGACTCTCAAGGATGTTTGGTTTCACTTAAAACGCACTGGTAAGTACAGGGAGGGAACCGGACAGCATCCTGTTTAAAATGCTCTTAGCACCCTGTGCTAGATATTTGATTGTAAACAGTCACGTCAGGCTTCAGAAGACACAGTTTAAGGAACTTCCTTGGTGTTTTAAACAGAATTTACTAACACACCTTCATTCCTTTAAAAACCCCGATGTGCTGGTGGTAACATATTTCTGGTTTTGTTTTCAGCGTTAGTGAGTCGTGCATCGAATTCTGTTCAGTTTCGACAACTCCAGCTGTATAAACATGAAATGCAACATTTTGTGAAAGTTATCCAAGGTTACATTGCTAATCAGATTCTTCATGTTACCTGGTGTGAATTTGGAAACAAACTGTCTTCTGTAGGCAACCTGGAAGAGATTCACAGAACCCATGCTGAATACCTCAACAAAGCAATCTTCAGGCAAGCTACCATACTTACTTTTACTTCAGATAGTTACGATAGTGGAGCAGCCACTCTAGCCCAGTGTTGTGGAACCAGCAGTTGGACTTGATAATCCTTACAAGTTCCTTCCAACACAGGATAGCCTGTGATTCTATAAAAAACCCTAAACCACAACTGACTTCTGTCTGGCACGCTAAGTAGTCTTTCCGTACAAAAAATATCCTGACATAAGGGAAACTAAACTTCGTGGTGTGTTATGAGGTCCAGCTGTGATGCTTTTCCTCAGCTGCCCATCCTGTGCATTTCCCTGGACTCCTTGGAGTTGCCTGCAGCTCCTGGTCACCCTGCCTTTGCAAGCTTCAAGCCTGCTCAGGCAGCTCCAGCCTGAAGACTAAGGGCACACTTGCCACGGTCCTGTCTTAATTCCACCCTGTCCTTGCTGTAACCCTTGTAAGTGGATGCTGTTCATACAGCATGAGTAGTGCACACAAGTAAGTCCAGCTCAGGGATTACAGGTTGCTCCTGCTATAGATTGTACATACCTTCAGTACATGTGCAGTGACCGGGACTGGACTTTGAAGGAACAGATGTGACTGATGCCTCCATTCAGGTTTAAGAGGGGCACAAGAGACGTCTGTGTTTTAGGAATCCCAGGCCTGTAGCCCTTTGGTTACTGGATGTGAGGCAGAAGGAAGGGGGGATGTGAACACGAGGAGAGCAGCTCAGGTTTAGTTGGTTTCTTCTGAAAGAGTGTACACGAGAGTGATGAAGTGGGGAGATGAAGGGGAGGCTGTGATAACAGAAATTATGAACAAGAAATTGGTCCTTTTGTGCCCATCTCTTGGTTTTAATTAGAAAAAAATCCCCAACCCTTGCCTAAAGCTGCTGTTCAGATACCAGGTGGCAGGATGAGAGAGGATTAAAGCTTCAGGAGACTCAGAGCATGGTAATAGGTTTAAATATCATCTTTTGCAAATGCAGATGCCATTCTAGAAATCGGATAGACCAGTGCACATACCAGCTCATTGAAAGAGCAAGCAAACTACATTAGGTTTAGGCACCTTCTTTAAAACCACCATTACAGTTGGCTGCAGTCCTTTGGATATATTTTTAAGCAGTTAAAGAGGAAACCTAAAGGGTCACCACTCCTTTGTATTTTTCTTTCTACAGCCAATAAATCACATCAACTACATTTCTAAAGTTGTTTTTGTTCTCTTAGGGGTCTGTTGACGGAGAAGGCAGCCCCAGTGATGAACATCATACATAGCATCTTCAGCCTCATTTTGAAGTTCCGCAGCCAGCTGATCTCTCAGTCATGGAGCTTCGATGCAGGGAAGCAGATGGCTGTTCATCCCAACTTCGGTCTGATGCAGCAGTCATACAATACCTTCAAGTATTACTCCCACTTCTTATTCAAAGGTAAGAAAATGCATAAATTCTAGATAGGAGAAAAAGTTGACAGCTAAAAACATCGTTAAGATGTTTTGGAAGTGTGACGTAGAAGCAGGGAGATGTGTGTACTTGGCCTCTGTTAGAAGACACAGTTCCCAAATGAAAACATTACTGTGGCTTGCAAAGATCTGCATAACCATCAGTGAAAATGTCTGTGCAAGAAATCTAACAGATGTTCCAGAACTGACCCTAAGACTTTGCTGATTTGCGACACAAGGACTTGGTATTTAGCATTATGTCTGTGCTTGTATTTTTCTTTTCTCTGGAATTGATCACTGGATCTTCTTATTGGTGTCAGTGAGAGGTAGTTGCCTTCACTTAGAAGTAATTTTAAATACATCTGCATTAGTTGAGTACTACCATTGTTACAAGATTTGAAAATTCTGATTCTGGTGTTGGACCACAGCTCAGAGAGTCTCCTGACACTGGTTGGAGCTTGCATCTAGTGCTCCAGGCAAGTGTTATTCAACTGCACAGATTGTTTCCCAAATGTTTTTTTCTCTTAACATGATAAAATGTCTTCTTACTGTCAGTTTAGCCTGTAATGTGAAGAAATGGTTGATCTTCTTTCTTCTCCATTTCTCTTTCAGATCTTGCTTGTGTTTTTAGTAGAAGTTACTTATTCTTCTCCTGACTACAAAGTGGGGGGTCATGGATTTTGGGTGGATTTTTTTTCAGAAATCCCTTAATCCCTTAAAAAGAAGTGCAGCTGTTTTCCTTAGATCTATTTTTCTAGAATATTTTCTAGTCAGACTATATTCTTCAGGAAATGAGCCACCCTTTTTATTCTTTAAGGGTGTCCAAAAATGGTGTCAAAGGACCAAAACCAGGTATTTCAGGATGAGTTAGAATGGCTGCTTCCAAATTCTACAGGAAGTCAGAGCACGTCTGGGAGTCACCTAAGCCCGTACTACGAGATCTATGGTTGCTTCATGGACAGACATTAATAGACCATTCTGTAAGGACATTTCCTGAGTGACCTGGTTCTTTACACTCTCTATTAAGCACGACAAAATGAAAGTGTGCTCGTTCATCTACACCTGTTCCTTCGGTCACCATGTATTGTGAAACGCTCTTTTTTCACAGCGGGTTGATCCAGAATCCATTGAAAGCCAACACAAAGTAGTCTGGACTTCAATGGCTTTGGCTCAGGCCCTGACTTACAGCTATACACGCTCCCTTCCTCCTTGCATGTTACTGCTGCTTGCTGATTCCTGTTGTGTTAGTGCATGGGATGTTCATTGACTTAGGGAGCTGCTGGTGCCTTTTGCCCTTCATTATCTAGGATGTTTAGAGCAGGCAGTTTGTTCATGCACAGAGATGGAGGGGTTTGCCCCAGGAATTTCTCTTTGGTTTCCTCTCTTGCAATGGACTTTGCTCAGGAAAACTTCAGTAGAGCTTCTTCTTTCACAGAGGTCACCAGAGGACCTGAACATGCTTCCTGGACCGTTGACATGATGATAAGAACACAGCACTTACTGTGAAAGCAGCCTGAGAAAGTGTTTCCTTATTAGAGTTGCAATACTTCACTCAGAAGGGATCCTTGTCTTTCATCGCATTTGAAACCCTTTGTCATGCCACAAAGAGATACCAGACCTTTCTTAGGCAGAACCAGACGTTTGTTTCCATGGGTATCAGGGTTCTGCAGCAGGGTTGGGTTTGGTTTTAAATTAAAATGCACAGATACCATCACAGCTGACTTTAGAATATTAATTTAATTATTTTTATAAAAATCTGTTTTGTTTTTCTTCCAGTGGTAACAAAGCTTGTAAATAGAGGATACCAACCACATCTGGAAGACTTTCTACTACGAATCAACTTCAATAACTACTACAAGGATAACTGAACTCTGTAGAGTAAGGATCACTGGTAGCATGGTAAAACAGAAACAGAGAAACCTATATGCTCATGATTTATAGAAGCTTATGCAAATGCCATGCAAGAGGCATTTTTCCTCAGCGAAACAACCCACCCTCTAGTAGCTTTAAGAATATAACCACCACATGCAGAGAATGACGCTTCTCCCACTCCACCTCACCTCCTCTTTGCTTCAGCTGCTGAGAGTCGATGTCCTCATTACTGCAGAGATCGAAGGGCAGCGTGCCCAGTTGTAGCAGGAGAGAGTGCAAACCTGTATATCTGTGAATGTGTAAATGTTCTATCTTCAGTGTTGTGAATTTCCTCCAGTGTAAATACCTGTATGTGAAATAAATTAACACAATACTTTCTGAAACTGCGGAGAGATGAGATACAAATACTCAGAGAAACATAAATACCCAGTTGATGTGGTTTATTTCCAAGCGGATATTAATTCCATGGAGTGACCTCATTAAAGTTTATAAATATGTAAAGGGTGAGTGTCAGGAGGATGAAGCCAGGCTCTTCTCAGTGATGGCCAGTGACAGGGCAAGGGGCAAGGGGCAATGGGGTCCATGCTGAACAGACGAAGTTCCAAGTGAATGAAAGGAAAAACCTCTTCCCTGTGAGGGTTGTGGAACACTGGAACAGGCTGCCCAGAGAGGTTGTGGAGTCTCCTTCTCTGAAGACATTCAAGACCAATCTGGACATGTTGCTATGTGGTTTAATCTAGGTGATCCTGCTCAGGGAGGGTGGGTTGGGCTAGATGATCTTTTGAGGTCCCTTCCAGCTCCTGACATTCTGTGATTCTTTGATTCCTCACTCCAAACATCTGATTTCATCACAGCGATAGTCACAGTGGAAAAGGGCATGATAAAAACACTTTGCAGGGAGGAGAGTGGTGAGGAGATAAAGTATTTGACTATTCAGGCACTTGGTAACTGTTGGATCACTTGTACCAAATGGAGGTTTCCTTGTCCCTGACTTATAGACCCTGTTGTGTGGTGATTATGAAAAAAAGCTGAAACAGAAATTGAGCATCACTGAAGTGAAGCAACACTTGAATTCCAAGTTCTGACTTGCTTTCTGATGCTGGAACATATTTTCAATTTGCTAATGATTTTTCTTTTTCCTGGGGTTTCTTGTGGGTCGGTTTTTTTTTTTTCCTTTATATATTGCAAAAAGAGACACCCGAGCCTTTACTGTCATGGCACAAAAAGGTAAAGCAGCTGCCTTGAAATTTTCAGCTTTGCAATATGATTTTTGAGCTCCTGAAGGCACAGTTGCTTAAAAGAATGTGGATACATTCCTCAGGAGCTTGTTGACAGATTAGTGGCCGCTTACTTCTGTAAAACTACAGTCCCAGGCAACATCACAAGTCCTGTAGGATAGTGGATGTAATTGTTTTGTCACAATGCAGAAGTAGTTTTATGGTCTGGTTAGGGCAGTTTTGGTTGTTTGTTTTTGTTTTTTTTTCTGAATAGACACTAGAGTCACAACTGTGCAGTTGACCCGAGCAGTTCTGCTCCTGCTCTGTCACCAAAGTCAGTATAAAAAACATGGTAATGCAGTTCCAACAGACGTCGTCTGTGCCATCTGTCTGTGCTGTACTTAACTGGCTTCCTTCTGTTCTCTGGAGCAGGTGATGGAAAAGAGCAAGTGGCTTGCACACTCAACTGTTTTGTTACCTGGGCAGGCAGAGAGCTGTTCATCTACCAGTCTTGCTCTTCAGGAACTTGGAAGGCCAATGTACAAACCTGAGTTTGCCTTCTGCAGACCGACACCTCGTCCTGCTGCCCAGCTGCGAACGAGAGAGCAGCTGCTCAGCTTCTGCAGGGACCAGGTGCAGCCCTTGGCCTGTTCCCAACTTCTCGCCTACACCCGGGGAGGGTGGTGTGGAGAGACAGCCTTGAAGCTCTGCAGACACTGCTGAGTTATCACCCTGGTGCAGCTGCAGGTCCAAAACAGCCCCACACAGGCTGCAGTGACGAAGTCCTTGAGTGCTGTGACCAGTTCTGGGCCCCTCACTACAAGGAATTGCCTACAAGATCCTGCAGCGTATTCAGAGAAGGGCAACCAGGCTGGTGAAGCGTCTGGAGGGCAAATCTTATGAGCAGCAGCTGCAGACAGCACGGCATTTCCCCCTTGGCCTTCTCCCAAGGCTGAAGAAACCCAGTTCTTTCCACCTCACTGGTGCACAGCACAGCCCATGCTCCTCTGCACAGCCTAGGCCACCGCTGAGGCTCACAGCAAGCACACACCACTGCTCGTCTGGCTGCCTGTGCTAACACTGCTCCCCTTCGAACCCTTCTGCAGAGTCCCCTTCTCTACGGTATCACAGAGGTCTCTGAAACAATAAAAATCATTACCTGTGTAAACTACTCAATCCAGTTTCAACAAACAAAATGCAACGTCACTTCCCAGCCCGTGGCCTCTTTCTCTGTGCAGAGTTTAAAATCACATGTGGTATCTGTGGACATCGGGTGGTGGGTTTTATTCTTCCTTATGTCACTGCAGTTAAAGAGGTATCAGCATATAGGTTTGAGGGGAAGGCTTCTCTCAGAGTATTCACGTTGCTCCAAGAACATGCTGCCATCGAGGCAGGAGGCTGTCCCGGTGGTGGTTCACTCTTCACTGCTCCGCAGTGAGGGGTCTGTGGTACGACCTGCCCATCTGCTGTTACCACTGAGCAAATACCCCTAAAGAGACAGTCAGCTGAGCCGCACAGTTAGCGGGAAAGCTCCTGCAGGGAATCAGCTCGGACAAGTATACTAAAATCCCATGGTTTTATTTTTTTAATAAAGAATCAAACAAAGCTCTAGCACTTGATTAAAAAAAAAAAAAAAAAAAGAAAAAAACACTCAACCAAACAGCCAAAAGACCATGGACACAAACCATTCCAAAGTGACAGCTGACAGCAAAACATTCTGCAGCGGCAGATTCACAAGCTCATGAAGCAGAGGAACGGTGAAATCTTTTGAAGTCATGAGCGGAGTCCCGCTACCATGTGACACTATCAACAAACAGGTTTCCAGGAGCTTCTCGTCGCAGGTTTGTAACTGGGGTACACTTCCTTTTACACAAGGGTAGTTCAGGCTGCATAGCCCCAGACTAGAGTCTAATCAAGTGTTCCCAGAGGAAGCTGTTGATGCGAAGAGTCACCAATTAATTCTGAGCACTAGTCCATGGCTTTTAAACAAGTGGAGTATTTTACTAGTAAGAAATACTATTTTCCGGTTTTCCTATTGCAAATACAAGCTGTAAAAATCAATAAGCTATTTATAATGATTCAAGTATTTTGACTCCCAAACATTGTAAAGCTGTATTCCCTTCCCTCCAAAGAACCAAGCTGAGACATCAAGCTCCTTCCTGGACAAAACTCAATCTAATTTTCCTCAACAGCCTCCCGCTTCCACACTGCTCCAGAACAGGAACAGAAGAAACCCGCTATCATCAGAACAGAAGCTACTCTCTGCCTTTTGAGATGAGGGTGCTAGAGGAGCGCAAGCGTTCCACTTGGCTTCTGCTCATCACGCTCCTTCAGACACAAAGCATCGCTGTTACAGCGGGCTCTGAGAAGCCGAGCGGCTGAACGTCAGCGCAGTTTGCTACATGAATACCCTCTCAGGAGCTCTGCCAGCCGGTGAACACACAGCATCTGTTACAAATACAGCCTCAGCCAGTGGCACTCCAAAGCAGCCACGCCAAGGGTCTGCATTCACCCTTTCAAGCTTCCCACACCTCTTGCACTTCATCTATGGGTAACAAAAGAACGTACTGATCGAGAAATGACACTGTGTTTCCATTCTTCGTCATACAGTCAATTTCCCTTTCTAAGGATAAAAGAGCTAGTAAATTATTTCAAAGCATCTCTCTCTCTCCCCCATGATTTTGGCATTATAGCTGCAAAATATATCTTTAAATGCAACATAATATGGTAGCTAATTCCAGTTCTCCTACATCCAAACACACAGCTATATCATCCTTCTTTTCCATCCCATTATTAATAGAAATCTACCCATAGCTCCCAAGTTAAGATCAGAATGCCATTAAGAAGACTTGATCCCTTAAGCACGGTATAAAAATCGCATTTTTTAGGCCATTCTGTTACAACAAAAGCTTGGGTAGAGCTCCTGAAAGACCATTCCCCTCTGTCTCTGAAATGATATAAATTGGGAACCAAAATCAGCTTGGAGCAACTTCCCCTGCCTTCCCATCACTCCCTTCTGGACCAGGCATAGCGCAGCAGACCACTCGTTCTGTGAATCTGTCAGGGAGATGTTTGAACTATCTTTCCAACTGCCAGCGCAGTTCCCCTCTCTGTCCCTCCCTGGAGCAGTCCCTTTTACTCAGTACTGACTTTCTGTTACATTTTCCACTAAAAAGTTTGTTCCGGCACCCCCAGCTCAGAGGAAGGATAATCCTCAAGGAGTCTTGAGACTCACACAGAATGGTCTGGGTTGGAGGGACCCCAAGGATCATCAAGTTCCAACACCCCTGACACAGGCAGGGACACCAACCTCCAGGCCTCCATCTAGACAAGGTTGCCAAGGGCCCCATCCAACCTGGCCTTGAACACCTCCAGGTCCAGACTCCTACAAAACCAGACCATGTCCAGAAGCCAAACAGCTGCAGCAGCTCCCATCACTCGTGCACCATTTCTTCAAGGTACTTCCTGTCTCAGCTACACCATTCTCCCATGGACTAGGTAAATACACCTTCAAGTTTGCCTGTTTCTGCAAGGACTCTGGAACATCACAGGAAGCACTGCACTCCTCAGAGATTTCAGTGTCACAACTCATTATCTGGCATCAGTTTCTCCAGGTCGAAGACAAGATGGAATGAACACTTACATCCAAAGCATCACCACTGACTGTGGCACAAGGAAAACAAACTGATTATTAGCACAGATGAATATGCAGTAGCCCATCTGTTCTCCCTGTTTTCCACAGCTCCTATGTTGAGGAAGACTTAAAAGAGCACAATTCCAACTGAGCTATATACCAAGCTTGCATATAGGTGGAGGAAGAATTACTAGAGTACACAAACTCACAGTGTAAGACGGTGGTCTCTTTGGAAGAAAGAAACCTTTGCGTTAAACCAAACTTTTCACAAGATTTCAGGTATCTGAACCCGTAGCAGAGTCCTTTAGAAAGAAGTTCAGAATATTAACTAATAGCTTAAATACTTTTTTTTTTGCTGACATGGCAATAATGGCAATCAACTTTCCTGTGAAACCTCCAAACTGTCAATAAGTACCCTGCAAGCAAGTCGGCTCCCAGCTTTCTTCACATCCTCTGTAGACCTTTACGCACGCTCAAACCGCACGTTCCCAGACGGCAGCTTTCAGCGTAAAGTTTTCAAAGACCACTGAGGCAAACTCAGTGGTACGAGACCAGAGTGGGAACGGAGGGATCCTGCTGACCAGTGCGAATCAACAGGCTCCCACCGGGGCGCTGGTAAGAGTACACAAAGGGAAAAACCTGGATTTGAGTCCTGGGGTAGTCCAAGATTCACGCTGATTTGTCCAACTGACCTCCCCGAGTCAACTGGCTTACAAAGTGCATCCTTCACATCAGTAAATACTTACTCATATAGTATGCAAACATACTGAACCTGAATAAACTTCACCACTCTGATTTCCAAGTGCAAATATATACATTCTCTCTTAATCCTGCTCTTACTGTATTAAAAAACCCCAAACAACCACCACAGTCAATCGCTCACTCCACCTCAGCCTGCACAAATTCTCTAAAAATAGATAATCAGTCTGAAGGTTCACAAGAAATGAACTACCTAATTAAATGAAATACAGCTTAAACCAAGCAACACGAAATTTATTCCTCTGTTAAAGAAGACTAAAAGTCCCTGCATAGAGAAAGCAATAAATAAACGTTAAAGTACTATTAGTTAAGACATCAGACAAAAACAGATCAGACTCCTGACTTTTGCTATTTTTGTCTTCACATAACAACTCCATTTGGATGTTCCAAACTCAGCCTGCCTCAAGATAAAGTATCGCTTTCTACTTGTACCGTGGTACAAACAAAGAAGAGACTCCCAGTCTCAGAACACCTCAATCACTGATGTGTACGGACTTGGCGACTGTCGTTCGTTGCTCCAGTATCCACGACTGCTTCAAATTAAACACTGCTGAAGACTGTTGCAGATGCATCCAAATGTAGAGTTGTTTCCATAACTGAATAGCACTTTGATGTCTGCCTTGCTGAATTCTTCACTGCTGAAGGAGGTTCAGTCTTCAGTTCACAGCAAAAAATAAAACAAGGCAGCTACGAAGATCATGTAACACAGAGCTCTGAAGCCCACAGCGGAGGTTTACTGCAATATGGCAGTCTGCTTCTGGTCTCCTGAGCACAAGCGGATGCTGTGGCGGTTGCTCCCTCCTCTTCTGCATCTTCCTTGAACTCCCTGAATTCTGCTTCTTGGAATGGATTCTCCAAGAGTTTCAGTACATTTCTTACCTAGAGAGAAAATACAGATGGTTATGAGAAGTTAGAAGGTAAAGGCAAAATGATGTAAAGAAAAATCTTGCATCAAATAATGGTCAAGTGTATTTCATACACAAACTCCAGACAAGCCAAATATTAAATAGACGAATACGAGTATCAAATAAACTGAAATCTACCGAGTCATAACTGGCGGAAGTTCTACGTCTGTGTGGAATTCAAGCTCAATAACATGAGATGCACATCTCAAATACAAGATCCTATGTCATTTCTCAAAATAAAATATTTTTTCCATATTCCAGATTTAAGAATCCACATTCTGAACGCCACAGGTAAAAGCCAGAACTTGCAAGATAACAGCACAGCAAGGACAGGAATAAATTCATCCCCAGCTGCCTCCCACCGTAAACACCATTCAGGAGACAGTAAAAGAGGGGTAAGCATCTTGTCCTGGGACCAGCTCACAAAATCTGGTCAAGTTCAGGTTCAGATTTTCAATTCCTTTCTTTGTTCTGCAGCCACTAAAACCACAGATGCCTCAAAAATAATGAAGAGCTTCCCAACAGTGAATTCCCAATCCCTAACAGCTTGAGATGTCAGGCTGAATCTTGCCTAGCATCACGTCAGTCGCCATCAGCGCCACTGCACGGCCACGCAAGCCCAGAGATATTCAGTAGCAACAGCATACCTCTGAGAAATCCCCGTTTTCAGCGGCTTCTATGGCATTCTGGGCAATATAATTCCTCAAGATATATTTTGGATTGTTTGAATTCATGACCTTCACATGATCAGTTTTCCAGGCACCAGCATCACTGACACTTTCTACTTCTTTTTGCAAACGGGCTCTGAAATTAAGCAAGTAAAAGCAACTGGTTTGGTTCAAAATCCACATGTAAAAGTGGAGCCAGTTCCTCATCTTGAAATCCTCAGTTTGCAGTTCTCAATAAATATTACACCATCTGTAATCCTCTCAGTTCATAAAATCCAGCATGACAACAGATTACCAAGCACCACTGCATTTAAAAGCAGCCCCACAGGTCACCCGCAGGTCCCAACTGCGGCTTGAGGAGGCAGCACAGCTTGCATATTCTCTGACAAGTCAGATTAAATCCTTCACATTCAGAACCTGGCCTAAGTATTTCTACACTCCTTTACTGGTTAAAGCTTCTGATGTTCTGATAAAAGTGAAGGGACCCAATGCAGCTGAGGCAGATGGAGCCACCCATTAGCAGCAATGCTAGATAAACCCCGCAGCTCTGCTGGAGAACAAGACCCCAGGCAGCCAAGGGGCGGGAAAGGAGTCCTGACCTAATCCACACAGCAGAAGCCACCAATGTTCCACTAAGGGCTTTTCTTTATAGAAATTCTCCTGCTAACATTTTGTTCTTAGGATTTTAAATTATGCCTGTTAGAATGGTCTGGAAAACATTTTCTGGCCATGACTTCTTTTAGAGTTACTCTCTGATTATGAATGCTTCTACTTGCTTTCTAATATTAATACAAATAATCTGTCTTTCAGAAAAAAAAAGTAAAAGGATAATTAGAGATCTCAGTAACTGTAGTTATTGAGCACTTAACAGCTCACAACTGAAATGAGTCTCTTCTAGAATCACCACTCTTGGAGCACTTTTAATACTACATTTGTTGCAAGATGATTTCTATCCCCCCACACCTCCCCACCACCCCTTCCAATACCTACACAAAATACTCAGGTGCTCTTGACCTTCCACAGCAACACAGATACTGATCTTTTTTACATAAAGTAGCCCTCACATCCCTCCCAACCTATGTACTTTGGGAGGGGGTGTCTTCCATGACAGAACAGGCTCACCGTGTGTGTTCTCAAAGAAGTCAGAACAGGCACACTGTTCTTAGAGTAAAATGCAACATTACCGCTCTGAACAGCAACAAACCTTACCTGTATTTCTCCAGCCATTCCTTCCAGTGTCTTTTATTTCTGCTGAGTAAATCAGCTGCTGTTAGCTGTTGCAGCTTGGAGAACTGTTCGATGCGCTCTAATTCTTTATTTATATTAGCTTTGGTTCCAATTAATGCAAAGAGCTGAGGATTAGACTGAGCCAACATCAGCATCATTGACAGTTGTCTGGGAACAAGAGAAACAAACACGTTAAAGTTGAGCTGCATGTCAAGAACCATCCTTTTGCAACCATAAAGTAGGTATGAAAATATTCACAATGACCTATGATTTCACGACAGAGGTTAAATAACAGAACACGTTTCTAATAAATTGTACTAATTTTACTGTTCCTTCCTCTTTCTTCAGTGTGTTTAATTCACACTCCTGTGGTACATGAAGTGCTGACAGTAGATTTTCAGAATTACCAGTTGAGTTTAGACATTAACTTTTCATCGAAACACTTTTGGAACTTGGAAAGGAATTTGGAATTTGATCTTATGAAGAAAATAGGGAATCCATGAAGGGACATGGATGGCACCAGTTTTCAGAGCTCAAAGCGTGCATTTAGGTTAAACTTAGCCCAGAACTGGTGACTATTTAGTCAAATATTACATCGTGTGCAGAGTTCATTATGGTTATGACCCAACTAAAAGCACAGCCCGAAAGTATTTCAGTAACGACGAGTATTACCTTGGATCCATCTGTGGTTTGAAAGCAACCTGCAGTTCTTCCACAGAAGCACACTGACTTGCAAGGTTTTCTAAGAAATCTTCCAATTCTGAAGGATCAGAGTCTACCGAGAATGAACTCAGCAAGTAGAAAACATTTGTGAAGTCTCCACCTGAAAAAGAAAACTCCAAGTAACACTACTAATAAATCAGCATGCAAACAGGTCTGCCATTTTTCTTCCTACGTGCCCATCGCAGCAGTTCAGGTTGCCTCTCTGGATGGAGAAATAAACTCTTCCCTCAGCACAGGTGCAAGTGCTGAGGAAGCTTTCTATCAAGGCAATAACTGACTTCACCACAGTTCACAAGGCGGCAACTATTTTTCTGCCTCTTGTTCTTCTCTCAGATGACAAAGTGCTTGCATAAGGCTGTTTTCTTCTAAGGTCAAGAAAAAAAACTACATTTGGGATTGACTGCAAGACACTGATGGGTTATTAAATAATAAGCCACTGTGGCTCATCACCAACCTGTGAGATGCATGGTTTCGAGAAGTTCAGACACCAGTTTACTATCTTCTTCTAATTCCAGTTGGATTAGGCCTAGTTTCTTCCTCATCTTCTGCAAATAATGTTTCTCAAATTCCCCATCATATTCCTCCTCCAGGATAAGCTCGCTTATTTCCAAGGGCAGCTCTGGAACTAGAGCTTCAGCAAGCTTCCCCAGGTTCCACTTGCAAATCTCTGGCTGCTTGTTGTAAGCATAGCGCCCTGTATTATCAGAACCATTGCAAATGTGCTCAGGGTCATATCTACAAATGAAGAGATTGTTAGCATTCTTCTAGTTATCTGGACACCAACACCATGAGAAGTATCGTGCTTATTACTTTAGTCTTCTCTAGAAAATGAAGAATTTGGGAAGGGAACACTCCTCGATTCTCTTCCCAAAGTAACCTCAGTAGGTATTTTCCTGCCCTTGCAAACACTTAGAAACCTCACAGGCTACAAAAACTGCCTTGGAGACGTGAATACAGTTAAAAAGAAGTTGAAAAGAAGAACTGCAGTACAACCACAACTAAGGTAATCTACTTGGCCACAAAATGGTTCATAAATCTAGAGTTAAAATATTAGAGCAATCGTGAACATCAGGATTGTTGCACATACCAAACACACACAGGCTTTTTAAACACCATGCCACACTGACCTGTCCATAAACCCAAAAGGGCCGTAGTCAATGGTGAGTCCAACTATGCTCATATTATCTGTATTCAGTACGCCGTGGCAAAACCCCACACATTGCCATTCAGCAACCAGTCTCGCCGTCCGTTTTGTAATCTAAAAGAGATACTTTGTTTTTCCTTTTTCAACACAACGTATTTCCAATGTACCCACGTATTTCCAAGCATTTCCTAGTCTGAAACAATCCTTCTATAGCTCTGATGGAAGCTGATTCTGGCAGTACACCATACACATGAATATCTGAAGAACAGCTTTCCTCTCTCCTCCTGTTAGTAACTGCCTGTTTCTCATTCTCCCACTTCTGCTTGCTTCCTCCTTTCCTTCCAGTCTTGACTTGCAAATCAACTGGAGAGCTTCAAAATGTACTGGGGACAGAATGCTGCAGTAAGATAAGCTGTTTTGACATCAGGCTTACCTACTATTCTAGACATTATATAAATATATTGTTTCACTTACTACTAATTTTAAAGACCCCTTAATTACAGGCAAGAGAAAACATAAGAAAAGTTGAAGAAATAAAATTACCTGTATGCAACAAAGCTCACTATATATATNTTACACCAAAAATGATACACTGCTAAGAAAATTTCACACTGGGAAACACTTACCTTAATTTGCTGAAAGTGGACATAAGCTAAAAGGTTAAGTAAAAATATTCCAAGAAAGAGAACATTATTTACATGCAACTCATGACTGAATCTGTGCTCCGCTAGAGATTTTCAAGTTGCTTAACTGAGTGTTGTTGTTATGGAATCCTTGACTGTAATTCACTGCATGTGCCTCATTCTTCAAATGAACAGTGTAGTATTTTTAAATAGTTCCTGACATTTAATTAAATTAGCTCACCTCTCAACTACAACTGGATATGGCCTATGAAATCTGAAATACAGGAAGCTAACCTGGCTTTCCGAAATAGCCAGGTTTATTTAAATATTTCACTGAATTGCTGTAAATAAGTTTTATGTAGACTTTAGCAAAAATTTTTAAACCAAACTATTTTCATAGCTAACATCACTCATCTTCCCAAACAGCTATCAACATACAAAAGTTTAAAGTAAATATCTTCCTGCCCGCAGTGTCAGCGCGTTTTATTACGGTTCCAAAAAAGGGCCAGCCAACAGAGAAGGCTCTCCAAGTACCTACTGGTGTCCAGAACTGATTACTGGCAAGTCATACACCCGTAAGGGAGACACACCCTGCACCATGGCTCTGCGCCAGGACGGTGGCGAAACTTAAAACCAAAAGTAAAGTCCAGACCATCAGGGTTGGGATGAAAGCACGCCAGCCATACGGCAATTCTGGACCGCTGATGTCTTTGCACGAACGCATCACACGCTGCCAGCGTTCTGGTAAAACACAAATCCTGCTGATGGGAATGCCTGAAAGCAAGTAAAGCTTGGGCACCACTCAAAGGTGGGTGTATCGATTAGAAAGAACAGCTTTGCACTCACTTTGACCTTTATTATATTCAATTGCATTTTTCTACTGCTACCCATACTAGAAAACAAATACAGTGTATATATGAATAAGAACATTATCTCAGAGACATGGTCATTTAAATTTAACCACCTCCTACAAATTACTTGAGAAGCACAGACAGCAGTGTTTGCTTTCTAGACGGTGCTGTCAGATGCCATGGCATGTACGTTTTTCTTCCACAGAAGAAAATGAAAGATAAACCAGATTCGAGCTGAGCTGACAGCACTTTCCCAGTATTAAAAAAAATTGACATGTTTGTCAAATCAGGTAAGGGACCGGCATGCTTTTCAGATGGAGACAGGTACAGAAAGTCTCCACTAAGGGGGTGAGAAAACAAGAGGTGGTGCTGGCACAGGCTGAAGGAGCACAACACACAGACACAACAACTGAGATGGGGGCAATAAGGACAGGATGCCAAGAGCAGAAAGACCGGGCACACATACGGAGCCAAAGATGCCCAAGTCCCAGGGCATTTCTGCCATCAGAAAGCAAGCATGCCACCAGCTACAGAGCTGGACATGCACACCATGGGTGACAAGGCACAGTTTTCATCAGTTCCAATCATTCAAAGACAAAAAACCTGTCCGGTGAAATTAAACTCCTCACCAGCCAGTGGTGGACTACACTTTGCTTTTGAAGTACTAATACAAGTATGCTTAAGTTGTGTTAAAGCAAATAAATAAATAATCACAAAACCACCCCACAACACAAATTCAACACCCCCAAAATGTAGAGAATGTCAGATTTTACACCTGCCTTCTGACCCTTTATTGGTCTGTTATGAACATGCATCACGTTGCTGACAGTCCCTACCAGATCATTTCAGATTTCAAAGCACTGCAACTGCTTTGAAATAGACTGATGAAATGTATTAGATGGATACTTTGTAACTATTGTGTTTACTAGCTAGTTTCAACATTCTTGTGTTGTAACATTTGAACTTCAGGTGATCTATGTTGGAGCCTTTATTACAGTTCTCCAGCAATTTCAAACCAGATTCCCTCTGCAAGGCTACCATTACTACGCACTAATCACTAAATCACAGAGAAGAATCTTAAGCTTCTTAACCCAAAAATCTTTCTTTGCTGAGACAAAGGAATTCAGCAACAGAAATTCAATGTCACAAAGAGCAATGCAGTATCAACAGTGAGGCAATAGGTGTATTCAGGAGATAAAGTTTAGATTATGATTAATTTAGTTATATTTTACTTCAAAGAGAAACACAGCAATCCTACACTTAGTGATGTTACAGGTCTGATTTTTATTATGGATTTCCTGTAATTGTTAAGGTCTAAATTTACATAGTAAATGAAAAAAGGTTCAAAATGGATCTGATAAACCACCCAGTCTCTCCTCTGGGCCTCTGCAGAATGACCTGATACTACACCACAGTTAAAACATATTTGTGTCACCTGACCTTACCATTCCCAAATTTGAGGTTTAGCAACTTCCTCAGGCAAGCCCTGACTGCCTTTAAACGTTTCAGTTCTAAAACCTGAAGTGATTGGCAGTCAATGTTCCTGTCTGTAATTTGGAAAATGAGGCAGGAAGTCACTCAGTCACAGCGATTAATCAAGATGATGCCCTGCAAGTGATGTCTTGGTTCTGTCAACTCATTATCCAACAGTCGGGCCAGAATTCCACCGAGCAGCCTAAGGCACTCTCAGCAAATGGAAACAAGTCTGGGACACTCTCACAAAGCAGAAAAACCCCACAACTTACTTCTTAAAAGGTTAAACCCCTTTCACTGGTTTGATCAATAACAACATTGCTTCCATTGATAAGCAGTTCTATTAGTAAGAGCATTTTCTCCCAAGCAAAGCACAGTTCAGGTAATCGGACGATACAAGGTATTAACCAACTCCAGTCACCCCTGCTTGCGGATTGAGTTTCTAAAGATGACCACTATGGATTTATGAAGAGAATCTGATCTCTCTTACCTCTTTGAAGAAAGCAGCATTCCTCTGAATACTGTTGTCAGAGTAAGCCTCCTGGATTTCTGGATAGAAAGTGCTAATCACATAATCAAGCATCTGTATCCGAATGTCATTTCGGTTAACACTGGGGCCCTTGCGTCCTGTGTATTCATCAGTAGGTTTAAAAATTTCAAAAGAACCAAACCTGTTTTAAAATAATAAAAACATGGCTTAGTATTATCTGATGCTATTAACTTCATTTAATATTACATGTAATAAAAACACTAACTCTTGTTGCAATAGCACCACATCTTAACACCAGACCCTCAACGGACAGAGAGAAGAGACCCAAGATCCCTACACCAAACCTAGGGATGCCGAGTGACTCAACGTAAGGGAGCACATACATCTACATGGGATTACGCTGACAAATCAAGACTCCAGCCAGTACTGCAGACCAGCTTGTTCCTTCTTATCCTGAGTAAATATAAAGAAGTAGGGTTTATTTAAAATATGAGCTTGCATATCAAGCATGTAAATAGACTTTTCCACAAACATGTACGCATACACAGAGGCATACATACACTACATACATACATATACATGCACATAATCCTTATGCTGCACCTCCTGTAATACTGTTACCTTACAAGAAACAGCAGAAATTTCTGAAACTTCTGATGTTTTGTGTCAGAGCAGGAACCTCGTACAGTTCTCAGGTTGGGCAAGCAAACTCAAACTTTGACAGCACTACATTAGAATAGCTTTGGAATTAAGAGTAGAGCTATAAGTCACAACTACTATCAGCATCAGGGACAGAAGAAAAAGAGAAAAAAAAAAAGCAGCAAGTATTCTGTGCAGGCATAAGCATGAAAAATGTGTTCTGAAGTCTGCAAAACTCAGATGTTCTTTCTACCAGGCTACCATCATAAGTGCTTATCTGTCTGGGTAAAAAGGCATCCCATCTGCTGTGCGAGAGCAGCAGCTTCCTACAGCCCTGGGACAGAATGACAAGCCTCCAGAACAAGAAACACACAAACAGTGTTGTTAAGGAAATGCACTTAAAATGGCACTTGTGGTGTTTTACAGGACTGCTGTGCTTGGGTTTTAAAAGAATAAAAAAAAAAGTTTCTACCTTATAAATGTAGAAGCTATCCTCAGAACAACTGTACACTTTTCATTTTTTGGATTCCCATCATAAAATATGTCACGGACGACTTTTGAGTCAGATGTCACACACGTTCCAGCCCTCGTTGTTGGTATTCCAAGGTGAAACATAGCCTCGCTGCACAGGAACTCCCGTATGCTGGACCGCAGGACTTTCCGACCATCAGCTTGTCTGCAACAAGAAGACATGGACTGTTTTCAGGCAACAGAGGCAGGAACTCCTGTCTCCCCCTTAGCTGTGGAGCAGCTCTGTTCTGAGTCACACAACAGAGCAGTGGCAGACGCGAGAACAAAAGCAGGATCTTCAGATTTCTGCTGAGGTTCAGACAGATCGGAAAAGAAAATAAACCTTCCAGTTACACATATCCCTTCTAATCATTAACTCTGCTGGTTTTGTTGGCGCAATGGTGTCTTTCAAAGAAAGGCTACAGTTTTAGACAAGTATAGTTATTTCATTATACAACATGGCACTTGTTTCCTCTTACTAAAATAGCTACTGTTGAACCTCTTGAAAAATGTCTTAGTTTTGACCATTCTGGGTAATTAATCTAGATACAGGCACGCACGGCCGTTGCATTAAAAACGAAAACCCCAAACCTGGACAGGCAGCATATATCAACCTGGCTTATTTAACAGGTACCAGGTACCTGAGGCAGGCACGGGTGATTCTCAGCCCACGCTCTCAGTGCTTCAGAAGCCCCCAGCAAGCAGGAGAGCTGCCCAGGGCAGGCCTACAGCGCTGCCACAGCACCTAGGTTTTTCACTGACCCATAAAGCTTCAAAGCTGTGCAGGCTAAACCGGCCAGCGAAGGCAGCCGTCCCCCACGGGGGATTTGGTCACTATGCCGTTCTGGGGGCTTTTCCCCCATGCCAGGAAGGCCGGAGGGAAGGCGCTGCTGGGCAGCAGGTCCGGCAGCGTGAACAAAACGAAGGGCCGCATTTGAAATGCCGCCTGTGTGGGCCACGGGGGCAGCGTGGCAGTGAGACACTGGGACAGCGGGTGGCTGTCACACGCTGCTGCCCCTGCTCTCTGCTTCCTCCTACGGAGGGACGCGGCGCTGAGGAGGATGGCCAGGGACCACGGGGTTAACTAACGTACCACCTGAAGGACATGCAGTTACGGTCTCAGAGGAGGAATCTGCCATCTTCTGGCATTTCAGCATTACATTGCTGCGAGGAAGATTAAAAAAAACCCAAACAACCCAACCAAACACCCAACCAACAAACCAAACACGAGGGCTCAAGTGGTGGCCTCTGCCTCGGGGAACGACCCTCAGCACAGAACCTGCTGGAAAAGCCCCGTGACAATGCCGTTAGCAGCCAGGGAAGCCCGTCCCCGGCCTCTCCCCGCCGTGCAGCGGGACACGGAGGCGCAGCTCCTCCGCGGTGCCTTACCGGGAGAAGGGAGTGAGGCCGGCGCCCTTGAGCTGGATCTCCCAGCGCTCGCCCCGCGGGCCCAGCACCTCGCCCAAGTACATGGCGGCTCCGTCGCCCAGCTGCCCCGCGAAGCTGCCGAACTGGTGGCCGCAGTAGCAGTGCGCCGCCGGCTCCGAGCCCGCCAGGAGCTGGTTGCCGCTGAAGTACAGCGCCGCCTCGGCCTCCGCCTCCTCCCGATCGGCCGCGGGAACCTCCAGCCCCAGCAGCGCCAGCGCCGGCAGCGACATGGCCACCAGCCGCGGGTTCCGCAGCGGGCTGGGCCGCACCCGGGAGAAGCAGGCGCCGGGCACGGCCCGCGGCCCGCTGTCCTCCGAGGCGTCCACCGGCAGCGAGCGCAGCGCCAAGTTGTCGAAGCGCAGCGCGCTCAGCCAGCCGCCTCCGCCGCCCGCCTGCGCGCCGCCCTCG